>JAPDSC010042342.1:366663-479264 GCA_026290005.1 Latrodectus geometricus
TATATATATATATATATATATATATATATATATATATATATATAAATGTACCCAGATCTCGACATTCTGTTTAACATGTAATTTTAGAGTAGAATTAAAAAATTTATTTGACTTTATAAGCTGATTGACTACCAAAGAATTTAACAAAAAGAAAAAACATTTTTCAGGTCTTAGGTGTGTAGTTCTGGGTCATTATTTTCATTCAATTAGTTTATTAAAATGAAAACCGATGTCTTTTGTGTCGCAAGGTATTTCTGTTGAATTTTTATGCTCTTATTCTTAGTATAGATCTTTTAATTGTTATAAATTCTGCCTAAATATTTTAATAACAAATATAAGTATCTTTGCATCTCCATTTAGAAATTAGACATTTTAATTACTTTTTCAATATTTGCGATTAAAATCGCTTGATTTTGTTTTCAATCAATGCTTTCAGTTAAATTTTCAAATTAATATTTTTAGTTATAAATTATACAATTTTATAGTTTTATTTTATATTATGATTTCATAGCCGAAATGTTAGCTGAAAGGCTAGCGCTTTCGCCAGTGGTTGATTTCCACCTGTGGCATAGTTGTTTGTTGCGGTTCGGAAACTATAAGCCCCCACGTACAAAAAGTGACCATCCATTGATAAACAAATTATGTCATTATTAATTTATACTTTGAAATTTGTATTGTGCTTGCTCACATTTTAGTTTTCATGCGTTCATTAATTTTTCTCTCTTTATTTTTCTTTTATTTGGTTTAAAAATTTCGATATTTTAATTTTAGTCGTAATTTTATTATTAATGGTCATTGTTTTAATGTTTACTGCTTTTTATAAAAAAAATGTCTCTCGAATGATTACTTAAACAAGGAAAATATTTTTGGTCAACAACGAAATGTGTCATTGAATGGTTAACGCTCTGGTATTTATAACAGTTCATGGATTCGATTCTTACACCATGCTTGCATATTTGGAATTTTTTGGGTTTCGATGGAGTAAGATCTAGTGTTCAAAGAATATTTCATATGTATATGAGTATCTTAACTTATCATAATAATAATAAAATAATTTGACAATTAACCTGATAACTTAATTTATTATTTGCTATATTTATTTATTTATCTTGTTAAAATTGTTTAAAAATGTGTTTTTAAATATTTTACACAAAAAATTAATTGCTATATCTAATAACAAATTGATATTAGAAAGAATTTTAGATATAGAAAAATAAATCAGAATAACAAAAATTGTGAATTAAAATCTGAAGTTAAAATCTGAAAAATAAATTAAATTAAAATTGAATTAAAGAATAGGAAAGCCAAGTAAAAATGAAAGAATGAAATGAAAATTGTCCTTTCTATCAAGGAAACTGTATACAATATACAAATATGCATTACAAATTTATTTGTGTAAAGAATCCTAGTGTGCATATATATAACGTTAATGAGTATTTAATTTCAATCATAATTAATATATTCAATTTTACGAGCTTATTCTTATTTAATAATCAGTTTGAATTATCAATGTGTTAATAGATTAATAGCTTTGGTAAACAATTTGGTTTCAATTATCTAAGTTATCAAGTTATTCTGTTCGATTACTTTTAAGTCAACTTTTACTCATAGATGGCAGGACAGCCTCCCTCAGGTAAAAAGGCCGCTAGCAAATGAGAGCGAGTTCAAATTGAATTCTTTTTTATATTTTGTCTGATGGACAATATAAGTTTTGTGAAAATATGACTGTTTATTTATATCAAAACATGTGATTTATTTATATATTTTGCAATTTATTTATGTTGAAGCTCAGAATGTGTAATTTTATGAGACTTTTCTTTATATTTTGATAGTTTTTCAGAGATGTCGAAAATTATCCTTTTCCGGCAAAACTAGTACATGTTTCATTAACATTCAGTCAAACTCATTGAATTATATCATTGCTTTGAATATAATATAATATTTTAAAGATAAATATTTGAGATAATTTTTATATTTGTAAGTCTTAAATAAAATGCAAGCAAACTATCAACTCAATTAAAATAAGTAGAACTGAAATATTTTTCATGTAAATTATTTCATGAAAAACCAAAAATATAATAATACATTTTTGAATTTTTAAAAATCTCAATTAAGTTTGCAATAAAAATAATTTTTTCATAAAATTTCTTTATATATGTCCATATGTTTTTCAATAAAATGTACAAAGATAACACATTCCAATGAATTTTATAAAATAATTGATATAAAAGTATAGCCAGCATAAAAAAATCTTTATAATTTGAAAATATTAAATTTTAAAACAATTCTTTGGAAATTAAAAATAAGTTAAAATCAATCAAAATAAGTTTAAATCCTGGTACCTTATCAGAATGCATTGAGGAATTTGTTTTCTCCATAAAAATGCATAATAAGATGAAATTATTCGGACATAAGTAAGAAAAATATAGGAAAAAACATGTATGCACTTTTATATAACGAATAAATTATATTATTCATCGGCTACAAGAAACTAAAAACATACTGAAGTGAAGTGATATATATAACGTGTACTTTTAATTATGTATCCAAAAATAAATGGGAGTTTCACGTACAGATTTCAATAAATGCTTTTCTTTAATTCTGAAGAAAAAAAATGTTTACATTATTGTATAATTATATTTAAGCTTTATTTAGCTCAGCAATATAAACATGTTAATTTAAATACTTACAAATTTTTATAAATTTTAAAATAAAGGACTAGAGTTATTTTATTAAGAAACTATAACACCTAAGCAACCACAGCAACATACCATAAGTAGCAAAAAAAATTTTTTTTAGTTATATATATAAAAAACAAGAATAAATTTTACAAAAATCTAACTGAACTGTTCTGACATAAAGTTTATTTTAATTGTAGAACATTTTCTTCTGTGCATTTTATCAAAATTAATTTAAATGGATATTAAATATGAGATAATTAGATATTGAATTTCAATTTATTTCTCTTTCATAAAAATATTCATATTTAGTATTATTATAATTTTTAACATGGCACATATTTCTCAAATGTTTGGAAAACCTATGTTTTATTTCCTTGAGTTTCGCATATTTTTTGCTTGTAAAAATAATTTCTATTTTTTTGAGACTCACAGATATTTTCGAACTACAAAATTTTATAAAATTAATAAACTTTCTAAAATTTAATAAAAAGAGTACGATTTTGATCTCTATGTACGTTATTGTTTTCCGCCATTTTTTTTTTTTTTTTTTTTTTTTTGGTGACGAAACAGGATTTGGACAGCATGATTTTATTTGGGTTGGGGGAAGGGTGGTGATTCCACTTAAAATCATAAGCATCAGTACTGGAGGTAGGAGCACAGCTCCAGATACTCCGATGCTCCCAAGCACCTCTTAGAGGACTAGGGGGCTCTAGGTGTGGGGAAGACTTTACCCGTTAACCACATGGTACAGTCCGGGGTCTCCCCACACAGTCAATCAATCAATCAATCAATATATTATTTCACAATAAACAGCACTTATATAATTTTAAATTAACTTTTATAAGCATAGTTTTAATACATCAATTTATATTTTTTTTATGCAATTACTAATTTTTAATCTCTGTTTTATTAAATTATATAAAGTTTTTTTTAGACTTTACACTTGCATTAGAATTCTAAATAAGGATGCCTGGATCGCATATTTTTAAATAGGTATTAAAGTACAGTTAGGTTTATTTAAATAAAGAAATTAAACTTTAATGTTTAACAATCGCAAAGTATCCAAAAAAAATAAGAAAAAAATGCATTTTCACAAAGAGTTATAAAATGAATTTAGGCTTTCCTGACAAAGACTATTTTAAAAAATAATAAGATTAAATTAAAAGACTTAAATAAGATTTAAATTAAAAGTACAGAAAAATAATTACATAAAAAATAATATCATATAAATACAATAAGTGTATAAATAATTAATATAAAATTTATAAAAAAATTTTAATTAAATAATAATTTAAAGAATTAAATTAAAAAACAAACATTATATATTATTTTTAACAGCTCAAAACAATTAAAGGATATTGCGGTTTTAGGTGGATCTTGTGGCTGAGAAACAGTTTAGCTGATTGATACATGGTCGACAGACGTAGTAGGTTATATGAGAATAAATTACACATGTTTGGCAGAAAACAAATGCATTTTATTGGGCATTTGAGTACAAAAGGAAAAAAACACAATTTGTGTATATGTGAGAAAAGGAATAAGAAAAGGTGTTTTCTTCAACGAAATCATTTTCAGTAGGGGGTATGGTTTCCACTAAAGACCAGCAACGCCAACGTTGCCTTTGAGGCATGGAGTCAATGAGGCTATTAATCACGAGTTAGAGTATTCTGTACCTCTCTTCCATAAGAGCTCTTTCCAGTTCTTGGAGAGTTTGTGGGGGTGGTTGGTGGCCAGCAACTCATCTTCCTAGGACACCCCAAACGTGCTCTATTGGATTCATGCCTTGAGAACAAGCTGGCCATTCCATTCTTACGATTCCTTCATCGAAAAGAAAATCCTCCACCAGGTTTCCACGATGTGACCTGCAGTTATCGTCCATTAAAATGAAGTCATCTCCGATCGCTGAAGCGTAAGGGACTACAGTAGGTCTGAGGATCTCATCTCTATATCGGCGATCAGTCAGAAGTCCATCTCGAATAATATAGAGGTCTGGACGCCCGTCAATGGTGATGCTACCATACACCAACACTTCCTCACCGCCAAATCTGACACTTTCGTGCACGAACGCAAGATTATTCCTACTGCCATGGTCCCTCCAGATGAAAATACGCCATTATCAGGATGATTAGAAAAACGGGATTCGTCAGAAAAAAAACATTGCTCTATTCATTTCTCCTCCAGTTCACATGCTCTGTTGCCCACTTCCTGCGGTCGAGACGATGCTTTGATATTAGTTTAACACATACCATCGGTCGGCGAGCATAAAAATCGACACCATGGAGCCGGTTTCGGACAGTCTGAGTTGAAACCGTAGTGTCAGTAGCCGAGCGAAGGTGCTGTTGGAGAAGAGTAGCTTTCATATTTCGATGTCTCCGAGCCGTTGACACTAAATAACGATCTTCGTTGGGCGTTGTTGCCAATCTTTAACCTAGCCCTAAACTTCGGCCTGCACTTCCAGTCTCCAAAAAACGGTTCCAGATCCTGGAAATCACACTTTGTGACACTCCAATGGCTTGCGCTACTTCAGCTTGAGTTTAGCCCCCTTCTAATCTAACAACAACTCTCCAAGCTTCTGAATCAGTCAAATGACTTCGCTGAGACATCGTACTCATCGAAACAAAACAGTCACTGAATGCCGATCATCCTTGTCTTCATTGTCTTTCTTCAGTTGAAAGTAAAATTCATTCACTGCCGCTGAAGCGACGTTTTTGACGTCGAACTCAAAATTAGCATACTCCACAGTTTAAAAATCAGAAAAAGTTTGCATTTGTGATTCTCTTCCATTTTCGGTAAAAAAATTTCGTTTGTGTCTTTATTTTATATAAAACTTACAATATTCTTTAATTGTTTTGAGCAGTATAATATTAAATATATTATATGAATGAAAAATAAATATTTTTATATAAATACAATAACTGTTTAAATAATTAATATGCAATTAAGAAATGAATTTTAATTAGTTTTATTTTTAATTTCAAAAATTAAATTAAAAGTAGTTATTTTATATAATAAATTTAATTTATTATATAATGTTAAATACATTTTACGCATAAAAATTAACGTTTCATAAATACAAAGAGTGTTTAAATAATTAATAACTTTTAATTAAAAAATAATAATTTAAGGAATTAAATAAAAAAATACAGACATATTTTATAATACTATATTAGTAAAAAAATAAACAATATTACGTAAATACAATAATTGTTTAAATAATTAATATAAAATTGGTAAACATATTATGTTATTTATTTTTTATATTATATAATTAATATTTAATAAAACTGTTTTTTTAATTTAATTTTTTAAATTACTATTTGTTTATTTAAAATTTATTTGTTAATTTCATATTAATTATTAAAACACTTTTTTCATTTATATAAAAATATTTACTTTTTTATTCGTTTAATATATTTAACATTAAAAATTTCTATTTTTGACTTAATTCTTTAAATTATTATTTACTTCATTAAAATTTATTAGTTATTTAAGCACTTATATGGTAATTTTAAAAATGGTGGATAACAACATACATAGAGATGTATAGATCAAAATCATTATCAATGTAAATAGAAATCAAAATCGTCTCTTTTATATGAATATAAAAATAAATATTTTTATATAAATACAATAAGAGTTTAAATAATTAATAAATTTTAATTAAAAAATAATAATATAAAGAATTAAATTACAAATACAGAAATATTATATAACCTTATATGAATAAATAAATAAATATTATTGTTACAGTAATTGTTTAAATAATTAATATGAAATTAAAGAAATTATAATCAAATAGATAAAAATCTAAAGAATTGAACAAGATAAACCTTACGCGGTGAATACCATAGCGATCACCAATAGTTATAATGATGATGTGAAAAATAACATCCCACTAATGACGTCATCAAAACCATACTTGCATCATTATCCCTCCTGGCAATTATGTTTGGCAAGAATTTTGGCGACAGATCTGACGGTACATACCGTAAGAAATTCCCCTAAAATTTGATAATTTAATCACAAACATTATTTCCAATGTAGAAAAAAAGAAAATAATTTGCTTTGTTACTAATTTTTTTTTCAACTTTCTCGACTATTCGACTTTCCCGTCTTTTTTGTGCTATTTCTTGACGTCAAGTTTTTGGCGAATTCGTTCTCGTTTGCTCGTGACTAAATCTTCTCTCTTCTACTAAACATCTAAACTCAATGTTTATCTCAGCTCGTTAAAATGTGCACGTGCGTACTATCAAAAGTAAGTTTTATTTATTATTAAGAGTGTCGTATAAATTTAATTTATTTTTTGAAATTTTATTTTATTTATTACAATTTTTTAAGGTGCTAGTTCGAGCCACACGGTATTTGTTTTATTTGAAAATTATTATATGTATTATACGAATTTCTCTTTTAATGCATGTGATTTCCCATGAAAAATAATATGTACTTTTTTTAATTTAAAAGTTTTATAATTCAATTAATTATTTTTATTTTGTTTTATATAAATGTGTAACAATATGCATTATGCAATTATATACTATCACCTCCAATTTTTGTATGATGAGATCTTTTTAAATCAAAACATTTAATTGATTTTATGAACTGGTTGACTTAATAATAAGTGAATTTAACTAGAACAAAAATATTTAACTATCAGGCTTCATTGTTCTATTTTTTTAGTTATTTTGCTTCATTTAATTAAATATTTTCGCTTAATTATATTTAATATTTCGATTTAATTAATTTGTTGACATTGAAATTATTCGATCTTTCATATTGCTTGGCATTTCTAATGAATTTTTATGGAGATATTTTTATGATCTTCCTTCTCATATAGCTGCATTTATTATAATAATTTCTGCTTGAATATTTTATAAATTAATACAAGTATCTCTATTTTATAATTAGAAAATTGCTGTTGCTTGTAATAATTTATGTAATTTATTGAGTATTGCGTAGAAATATCTGACAAATGTATTTAGGTTTACGTGAATTGTAATGCTTAAACTCGATATTTTATGAAAATAAATGCTTAATAATAATATAATTAAAAATCTGGGGCCTTAAAAAACCGATTATTTGCGTAAATTGACGTGATTTAGCTTGGCGAGATAACTGCAGGCTTGGCGAGAAAATTGGAAGCTCCAAACTCGTACGGGCTCTTAGGATTTTACCAATTTCTCTGAAATGGTGAGAAATAATTTTTAAGAAAAAGTACTATATTAAAATAATGTACGTCTTGATGTGTTCCACCCAAATATTGGCAGAAAAACGTGTTCATAGAGTTCTCCTACACACTTTCACCGTTTTTTATGAAAAATATAATCACTTCGATATGCTTTGTTCCTCTTTTTAACATTCTCTCCTCTCCCTCTTGGCGAGAAAGCATGGTGAATAATAGAAGGTGTTAAACTTAAGATAACAAGCACAACTTCTATATTTAAGAATTCCCGTTTCCTAAATCACTATCTTGGGGTAGTTCTCATAGCTTGTGAGGGGGAATTTCCAGAGACGGTGTCGTTGTTCATAGAGTTTCAGAGCAGAAGCTCAATATCCTTTTGGATGAAGTGTGTTCCATTGCATGTACTGCATGCATTTTGCACCGGAATGTATGGTGAACATGCATGCATGCAGTACATGCAATGTAGAAGCAAGAATGTATTTTCCGAATCACCGGGCCAATTCCAAATATCATTATTTATTAAACTTGCTTGTACCTTTGAAATTTACCAGTTTATCAATTTTGACGTTATATATCAGGTAAATAAATGAAACAACACCATGAAAACAGCTTTTAAAAGGTTATTTTCTACATCCTTATAACAAGTTTTGTTAAACACTCATTTTGTTAGCATCAAAATAGTCCCTGAGTGTTAATAAGATCATTTGTTATCTTTTTACTAAGGATATACCAAATAAATATTTTTCAATAATCTGTTAGTACTGTTCTATTTTAAACGTATAACTATTATAAATAACTTTTAAAATAATGAGAAAAATTGATGGACGCTGATTGGCTTAAAAATAACATAAAAATATTTTTATATCGAGCTTCGCTATTGGTCTAAAAATTACAGTTGGGAATTTATTTTGTCTGGTTTATTTATTAGTTTGAAAAAAATGTTTGGTGAATAATAATGAATTGTTATTGGAGACATTTGAAGTAAAAAATTGTATCTTGGTGGTTAATTTATATCGGACTGTTTTTCAGAAAATATTTGAACTGTGAGATTCTTTAGATCAAACTTCTTTTTTACCTTTTATTTGAAAATTGTAGAAATCTTCTTCCCTCCAGGAGCAGCAGAAGAAGATTTCTACGATTTCCTTAGAAAGACTACTAAATCATATATATATATATCGACAATTTTCCAAGAATTTCCAGCGCGGGAAATATTCCTACTTGTATACTTTTTCTTCCACATCAGCAAAGAAATAAATCTGATGGTTCATATTAACTCGATTTTCTTTTTCCTCTGGCTGTTATGTCGGAAATATAACAATTTGTTATAATTTATTGTTATAAAATAAACTAAATTTTTCGAAAATTAAGTAATTTTTATTAGTGAAATAATTTCGAAGGCTTTTTTTCGTTCTAGTTAAAATTGAAATATATATGAGTGTGGGAGAGAAACATGGGCTACATTTTAAAACGACTCTTTTTCGTATATTTATATACTACAGTTTTTGTGCCTAGCTATAATCATAGACAATTATTTACTTTTCTTCTAAATTACTTTAGGAGAAAAAAATCCTTGATACTGTAATTTATTACTCAATTTTAAAATTCAAATATATTTATGCACACAACAATGAGTTTTTTCAAATAATAATAGTTTTTAAAAGATTTACGAATGCAACAAAAATATATATGTTAAATTAGGATTTATAGAATTTTGATAAAATTTATATCAAAATTTTATATATCCTAATCATAAATATATGTAACATGCTTTTTTTTATGTAATACAAATTATTGTGTTCTTATTAAAATTGCTTTATAAAATTTTAAAAATGCTTATAGAATTTTTCATTTTTATGATTCAATTATCCATTGGTTTCTATATTTTTTCACAAAGAGTCACTTCCCGCCTCTTCGTGTTTGCTTTTATATATAAAGACAACCATTTTGTCAAAGACCAAATAATTTAAGTGCATAACTACAGCACTAATGAAGTATTCAGCTTATTTCATTACAAAATGTATTATTAATGTTAATTAATTATTGTTCTTGTTTAATGGACATGTTTTAATTTTGGAATTCTATGAATAATAATCAATAATTTAACATAGATCTTTCAAACAATTCTTTAGAAGTAATTATTATTCTTTTATTTTGAAAATTTTGCATTTTTTAGAAAAATTGAGGTTTTTATAAAAAAATTTGTTTGTATTCGTGAAAATTTTTTAAATTGATTTCTTAAGAGTTTTTCTTTAAGAGCTGGTATTCTTCTCTTCACTGTAAATGTGATTAGTCATTTATTTAATATTGAATATCATTATGGATAACCTAACATTGTGTTAACTAAAATGTTGTAAGGCATTCGTGACATATACAGAGAAGATTCTTTTTTGGAAAAAAACTTATCAATTTTATTCCCGTGTGGGAAGGAAGAATACTCGAAAAATTGCATAAACGCATTTTGACAGATATCCAGTCAAAGTAACTAACTTCATGGTGTGCTTCTAACAGGGCTAGTATGGAACCTAAGATTTTAGACTTCGAAGATAACGGTACTATATTTAGGCATTAATACTTTTATAAGTACGTTTATTTACAACTGAGAGGCGGGCTTATGTCTGCATCCAATTCATGTGGTGCATTTAAAAATGTGCTCTAAATTTTCATTGGAAATTGAAGAATGTATAATTGAATGTTTGGAAAATAAATTTATTTTTATAGCTCAACATATTTTTTTGGATTCTATTTTTTTAATATAAATGTTTATTAATTAATTATTTAATTGTATTTTTTAATCAGTAGTAATTGCTTGTAGGACCCACGTGATAAAAATTATTTCAAACAAGATAAAAATATCTCTCAACCGTATAAAAATTTATTTATATTAATCAACAAAAATTTTGAAAAATTATTCTTTGATAAGGTATTTACAAATATTTTTAAAAACCATATATTTTCTTTTCAGCTAAACCATCCTTACTGAAATTATTTTTCAAATTTAGAATAAAATTTTTAGGCTGATACACTTCTTGTAATTGAATAAAAATTAATTTAAAAACTTGATAATTTTGATATAAACCTTCTTTATTTCCGGCAGCAAAATTTTTTAATTTGATTACTGTTATATTATATATGAGTCACATTATTTGCATGAATATTAATATGATAAATAAAATTATTCGTATTATTATATAAATATTATATGGAATAGACAAGGAAAAAAATATTATTAATTGAATTAGGATTTTTAATTGAATGCAAAAATATTTATTAAGTAGCAGTTTTTTGTAAAATGATTTCACAGACATTTATATCTATATAATTTAAGAATTCATCTCAAATGAAATACTTTTTAATTTATTCTATCTAAGACACACAAAACATTATGCTTTGGAAATGTTATCTAAATTTTTCACTCGTAATAGTGTAATCATAATATTCTCCAAATTGATTTATTTTTATGTGAAAAATTTTATGTGTCAAGCATGAATTTGCAACAAAATGTATTGTAAATGAAAAACACAATTTTGTTAGAATTTTAAATAATCTTTCATTGGCTAATGCTTGCCAGGAGATTGTTTCGGCAAATATACCAGGAAAAGCCACAAGGCAAGTTTTGTGCCTGCTTTTTTTGAGAAATGGCAGGTAGTAAACCTGGTGCTTTGTGGAATCTTGGTGTCTGCCACGTATGAAATGATTAATGACATCAATCTAAGCATTTGCTGTTCAAACTTTAATATTAGAGTGTTTTTTTTTTTTAAATATATTTTATTGTACTCTCATGCTTTTTCCACATAAAATAAATAGATTTGGAGAATATTTTCAGTTATGATTAGTGTATAAATTAAATTGTAAATGTAGTTATAAAATTGCTTGAAAGGAAGGTGTAAATAATGAGAACATCAAATTTTATTAAAATCTTAGACGATCCAAGTAGTATTAATGTTCTAACATGAATGTGAAAAGTTGATAATTTCCAATGCTTAATGTTTTGGTTGCATATGTAGTTTATACAGAAACAATTTGAAAGTATTTCCTTTGAGATGAATTCTTAAATTATGATAATTATGCAGATAAAAATGTGTGGGAAATCCTTTCACAGAGAAACTTGCTGAACATTTTTCTGCATATCTTCTTTGCATTAAATTTAAAAATCCTAATTGAATTAGTAATTATATTTCAGTTTCTAGTCTGCTACATATAATATTTATATAATAATTCAAATAATAATATAAATAGTAATACAAAAATAATTTTATTTATCACATAATTATTCATGTGTAAATAAATGACTTGCATAATATTAACCGAGTTAAAATATTTTGCTGTTCAAAATAAGGAAGGTTTATATTAAAGTTATCAAGAGTTTTTAAATTATTTTTTTTCAAGTACATGAAATGCATCAACCTAAAAATATTATTCTAATTTTGAAAATAATTACAATAAGGATGGTTTAATTGAAAGTAAAATATATGGTTTTAAAATATCATGAAAAATCTTATAAAAGAATTATTTAAAATTATCAAAATTATTGTTGACTAATTTACATAAATTTTTATGCGGTTAACATTTTTATTTTGTTTGAAATAATTTTTATCACGTGGATCCGACAATTTTTACTTATTAAAAATATAATCAAATAATTAATAAATATATTTATATTATAAAAAATAAAATTCCAGAAAATTCAGAGCACGTTTTTGTATGCAGCACGTGAATTGGATGTAAACATGAGCTGTTGCTCGGTTGTAAATGGAAAAATTGAACGTTTAGTAAAAAGCTCCTCCTCAATTTAGTCGTCATTTTGTGGATGGTTGGTAGATAATTGTTGGACGGCTTGTGAATAACTGGTAGTCATTTACTGTGTCCGAGTGATGCCAAATTCAGCTCCGGGTGAGAATTCTAATTCATGAATTATAGATTTTGGCTAAGATTCAGCGATTGGTCATGTAAATCTACCTGGTCATTTTTTTTTCATTTGTTATACTTTTGAGAATAACATCATTTGCAGCTTAGGAATTATCTTTTTTTTTTATTTAAAAATGTATATACTAAGTAGCAAAATATTTTATTTCTCCAGTTTCTTTTATTAAAATTTGTAATACATACAAAGATTATTAAACAATTCATGTATGCAAAAGATATTAAACTACTTTTTATTAGAATTGACAAATATTTTAATTAGTTTTTTTGTTTTTGAAAAAGCAAATTTTGAGATAATGAATTTAAGAAAAAACCATGATAAAGTGACTGAAATAACTTATAAATAATTTGTTTGGTATATTAAGTGAAGAAAATTTATTTAATTTTACCCTGACTTTTTTCACATATGACATTTTATTCCTCGTGACCTTTTTGCATACGACACGTTTAATAATAACATTATTATGCTTATTATCAAAACATAATAATGTTAATATTAAACATGAATAGTATTTTAATAATAAAATACGGAAATCAGAAAGAGATGTGATAATTGCAACCATTATTTTTTTAATCACTAGCACTTAGGAAATAATAGGCAAATAACTTAATTTAAAATTATATAAATTTAGGCCAAAGAAATAATAGGGTTTCTAAATCTAAATAACATCGTATTACGCCAAATTATTACAACCACTTTCTTCAAGTGAGCACGCGTTAGAATCTCCATCAGGAGCCGATTTTACGGGCTTTATCTTGAGACACTAGTCCGACTTTAGGGGATCTAACTCGAGACACTAGTCCAACATTCAATGTTTTACCCCAATGCACTTGCTGATACAAATTTGGAGGTGACAGAGGCAGGGACAAAAAACGCAAAGGAGAGAGCCCACACCGCAAAAACAATCTCTGCTCATTATTTAAGTCTAATGTGTTCTACTGAATTCTAGAGTCTTCAAAATTACAAAGTTGAAATAATCTATTTCTAGGAGCTTTTGGATTGGAAAAAGTGATATATATGCTTTTAATAATGATCTGTATTATGAAAATAACACTGATGCAATGAACTAAAGTTCTTGAAGTTTTCAAAATAGGCCGTCCTAGTAATAGAACTTTCCTCCATAAGTCGGTGATTTTTTTATATTAATTATTTTTCCAGCCAGTGGGTATTTTTTATGGCGTTACTACTTATTTTATTACTTTAATTAATTTAAATTATGAATATCACGTGGGTATTTAATCATGCAGTTAGTAATGCTTAAATGTTTGAAATGACATATGTAAAATAATTTTTTATCTATGTAAATAGTTTGGTAATTTAAAATAAGATCAAAAATAATTTTTAAATTTAATAACAAAACCAGTTTCTGAATCTATTTTCAGGTTTGAATCTGGGAAGAAAAAAATTATAAATATACAAAGCAAAGTTAAAAAAATAATACATTAAATAATTTCAAAATATTATTTGTAAGTACTTTATAATTCACTGTAATTAACTACACAGTTATTACATCTAATACAAATAATTTTCTCAGTAAGTTTTCACATTTGTTTAAATGCAAAAAAAAAAAAAAACCATAAAACAAATAACAGAAAATACACCGTACACAAGATAAGTGTATAAACTTTAATAAAAAAAAATAATAAACGGAAAAGACATTAAAAAAATTATATAAATTTACATACTCAAACATGTATTGTTTATATCTCTAAAGTTCAGCTTGGTTAAGTGTAAGACCAAAGTCTTTGAACTGAAAGATTCTCGGTTCGATCTCAGCTACTGTTAAGCAACTGGAAATTTGTATTGCTCTTTAACCACTGCATTTATATTTGTATGCGTGAATGTTTGAATCTTTACTGGAGTTCCTTCTATCTGAGATATTAATAAATCTTACTATCCATGAAAAGTTTTTCTTTAAACCTATATTTGGTATAATCAAGTGGCTTAGTCACATTTAAATACATGATTTTTAAATTTATAAACTTTCGTTATTGTAAAAGTAACAATAGACATTGTGTTGCTGATTAGATGATTATATAATACGCAGAAATTAATTTAATAAGCAAGTCGCAAGCGACATAATATACCTATATATTATTCTTTGTTTCATACAATTAGCAATATAAAATTCTTTTTATGTATCATTATAAAAATAATCATGAATGTTATCAAAGTTTTATGAAAAAATTAAACTTTCATAATGGTATCTCATTAATGCAGTCTAGAAAAAAAGTTATTATATTATTGCAATTGATATCTATTGTACGAATTTTCAAGATGTATCATTTAATTAAGTACTGAAAAGGAAAAACGAAATAAATATAATAAAGTGTTAAACGATTATCAGAAAAACGTATGAGTTAGTTAGCATCTTATTGTTTTATTTTGTAGAACGAAAATAATTTTTATATGCTTACCAAATGGCGCAGCTTGTCCTTGCTTTTGGAGCCTTGCGCCATTAAAACCAACCAAGTTTATGCTTACCAATTTGCGAGCAATAATTTGAATCGATTTAAAATGAAAGCTATGTAATTTATGGACAGCTGTTTCAGTAAAATTGTTTATCTTCTAACTTTAATTGTAAATATTAATTTACTTGTATTTTTGACTGTATGTTCTTGACATCCTTATATCACGTAATTTTAAATTTAGTTTTTTTTTTGACAGAAATTAAATATTTTAAAATAACTTATTTTTAAGAAATTATATCTTTTCCCAGTTTTAATAGCTAAAAATTTTGATAAACGTGCAAATATATGCAATTGTTAATGTATATTTTATTTGATTACATCTGTAGGAGCAATTAAAATAATTATAATGCTTGAATTTATTAATTATTTATAACATTATTTTTAAAGATATATATATATATATAAATCATCATCAAAAAGTTGTCCAGCAACATAACGAACATCAACGTTCTTGAAAGAATGAAAAAAGGAGCAGTTGTCAAACATTTCTTTCTTGCATAATAGTTGGTTTTTTAAATAACGAACTGTTTTCTGACAACCCTTCGTTGCCCTTAACTGTTCCGGGTAACGTGCTGTTACTGACTCTTAAAATTAACTAAAGCAATAAACCGGCAAGTCTGTGCAAGAGCTCTAAAGGATTTAAAAGTCTATTATTAAATAACAAAATTTCTAAAATAACATGTTATTTTAATAGCAATTATAAATTAATAATTATTATAGAATAACAGTTACGCTAAATAACGATCATTTCTAGTCTGTGTGAGTCAGTGAGTCTGCCTTACTTGAGAGTAGATGTGTAGATTCTTTTGAGCATGATTAGATATATTCTTTATTCTAATGATAAAAACTTCTAAAAATAAAAGGCAAATAAAATTAAATAATTCAACATTCCTTTCTATATATTTTTACTTTTATCATTAAAATTTTTCTAAAAAGTTGTTAGTAAAACTATGTGATGTTCAATTGGATTATAAGAGGATTCAACTTTCTTCAACAGAGTAATCAGCTGTGCATCTGGCAAAGTGACTCCGAATTTCGGAAGTTCTAGAAAACATTAGAAAGCAAAATAGCTGATAATTTTTTATAAGCTCCGGAAATTTCTGAATATTTTAACAAATTTAGAATTTTTTTCAGAATAAAAATGATTCACAATGCTATTTGTTTTCTATTACGGTATTGTTGAACATTCATGGAACTCAGTGTTCGAAAATAAAGTACCTTAACTATATAATGTTTCTCAGATAGTATAATTGCGGAGAAAAAGTCTTATTTCCCTTTAAGCGACCCCTTGGAAACTAACATTTTTCTTTTTCAAATCAACAGTACTAATATATAATATAAAAAGCATATTTGCAAAATTTTGTGTCACTACTTCTTTGAGTAGTTTTGATATAAAAGTAAAATATCTTAAAATAACATGAAATTAAAAAATTCAACAAACCAAGAGCAACAAAAATTTATCAAATTTTAGTTTTCTCGAGTAATATTCCTTTTATTATGAAAAGCAAATGTTGGAAATAAACAAAAAAAATTATGTAAAAAAGTAAAATAATTCAAATTTAAATGGATAAGTGCAGTTTTTTAAAAAGTCATTGCTTATGCTTATTGAATACTGTGTACGCTGCGTGGAAAGTAAAACGTTATTTAATAACATAATTTCCCAAATAACGCGTTATTTGCAAAATGGTTACTAGTTGATTACAGGTTTTAAATAACAGCTTCATTAATAGCTATCTCTAGTTTAAATCTAGAGAAATATGACCTAAAGATAAGTAGATTTGAAGAGAAATCTCAAGACGCTGTCTGAGGAATGGCGAACTCTGTTAGGAGGCTGATAAAGAAATAATGATGACAAATTGTAAATAATCACATGTTAAAGCATTATAAAATATTTCACAGAACTCAATGAAAATGTTCATATTCAATGTCACTGTTAGATAATTATCAAAATAATTAGAACTTACATTCTAAAAGCGAGAGAAGTAAAACTAAAGTAACTCTATGTTAGATATGCTTAAGTTGTTTTTCTGTCCGAATCACCGGACTACGAAAGCATCTACATTCTGAAGTTTATATTATTTTTAGAACAACAATAATAGTAGTAAGCAGTATGATTCATATATTTTAGGTCTATAACATGCTTATTTTTGTCACTTTTATACACAATTTTTTATATTATCTTTCATTCAATTGATAAAATTTATTTCGAAATGTTTCCTATTCAAAATTATTTTTAATCATAAGCATTTATTTCCCAAGCACATTTAACAAACGGACATACACATTTTAAATGAGTGAAAAACATAATTGAACGGGTTATCTGAACAAGAAAAGGATGCAATGCTGAATTACTCGGTGAAGAATATCTGAAAATTAACTCAAGACTTCAATTTTTCACTATTCATACAAATAAAGTGTTGATAAACCCTTTGAAAAACCATTTCACTGTTGATAGCTTAGGCTAAGTAAAAATAAAGCATTGTTCGATAGATAGAACAACGTATTTTGAATGTTTAACAGTATTTATAAGGTACTGAAAGTTTTTCAATAAAAAGAAATCTTATAATTACTATAAGAAATCTTTTTTATCGAAAGAGGCAAATCAAAGCCACGCAATTCAGCTACATTCATATAAAGGTCATTGATAATATCATTAAAAGAGTGGGTATGTGCCGGGAAAGCCGTGGAGGTCATACATATTGCACAGTATATTTATTCCATACATAACCCTATATGTGTATTCAATCAAAAATATAGCAAATTTATTTAATTCAAATTTGTGTTAGCCTTTAATACTACATGATTGAGAAGTAATGATGAAACAAACTCACCTAAATTTTAGAAGCTTAGTAGTAGGAAAAGCACGTTTTCATAGTTTAATGATTCAATATATCCTTCTAACATAAAAGCGTATCTGATAAAGCCCGATTCTTTTATTTTTCAAAGATAGCTTTCATATTCTTTCCAAAAGGTTCAAATTTTCTGCACAGTGAAATTAATTGTTTTTCAGACTCATAGAAATGATTTTTCTTGTTTAAACAGTAGTTAATTGGATGTATATTTGGCTGAATTTCATGTGAGGTAGGTAGAACATTGTTCTTTTTTTACAACTGAGATTTGATTTCAAAGGCTTAAGCAATAAGACAGAAATGATGACTAAAATATTGGGAAAAGAAAAGTGCGTCATGACGCATTTCTTATAGTTTAGTCTTATTGCACTCTATAGCTTCCTGTAATAAGAAGTTTGACCACACACTTTGTACTGCTGTACAAGCGTCACAGCGATCTTTCACATTGAACAATGACAATAAAATTCATATAAACTATTATCTTTTTTTTATGGTCTTGTTACATTTTATAACACTCTACTGCATTTAGATTTTTTAAATCCAACGAAAGTTTATTTGCCAACAAGAGCAGCGAACTGGAAGTTATCTACTGCTGCCATGAAGTGAGTATTCCTTATCTTCTTCTTCCCTTGAGCTTGTCAGATACGTGGCACCTCTGCATTGTTGCATTTTGTACCATGCTCCAAGCCCAATTTTTTCCTAGTTCCATTGTCTTGGGTCAGCTACTTTGTTTATAAAGTCTGATAGGCCCTCAATGGAGTTTAGGTGTATCTCTTTAGGATATGGATTACCTAGAGTAGGGAATCTTGTAAGGGCATCACACTCATATAGGATATGATGAGCTGATTCTACCCCTGTGGGGCATTTCCTACAAATTGGTTTCCGTTTAAAAAGTCCCATTATATGAAGGTGTTTCCTGAAATAATAGTGCCCAGTAATGAAGCCTACAATTGCTTGAGTCTTCAATCTTGGGAATCTAAGAATTTCATATGCAATTTTCTCAGATGAGTTGAAAATCATACTTTTTGTATGTTTCTGTCCAGGAGAGTCACGCCAAACTTTGTTCATCTCCTGTTTTTCCCATTTTTGAATGGCCTTCCTTGTAGCCTTCATGTTGATCCCACAAAAGGTTTCCATTCCTATTGGATTGAAAGAGGATCCCTGTTTTACAAGTTCATCAGCTCTTTCATTACCTTCTATTCCTATATGCCCTAGCACCCAAATAAGAATAATTTTATTCCCATTTGCCAGTTCGTTAAGGAGATTTTTGCATTCCATTATAATTTTTGACTTGACTTGGAATGAGTAGAGAGCCATCAATGCAGCTTGACTGTCGCTGAAAATAAGAATACGCTTACCTTGGTAGCTCATCTTTAAATTTATCTGCAGACAGTTGGCGATAACAAGAGCCTCCGCCTGAAAGACAGTGGCATGTTCCCGAGTATTCCTCATACTGAGGTGCTACGTTTCCGAATTCAGTCTTCCTTTATTCTTTTCTGTCCTTATGTACTGCTTTTTAAGATCAACAGTTCCTTGAAAGTCTCAAGAGTTAGTTTTAAAAAATTTAAGAAAAAGTTGGGAGAATAATTAAAAATACCGATATTAATGAATTTTGGAATATAATGGAACTATTTTATGAAACACTTCTCATGGAAAATTTTTTTGATTGTTATTGCCTCAAAAAACGCAACTTATATTTATTTCAAAACAAGAACTGCACTTTAAATTCCAGCTGCCATGAAGTGAGTGTTCCCTAAGTCTATTATTCTCTTCTATCCGTATATATAATTTAGTTCTTTTTATTGTGCTGTATTATTGAGGTCATTGAAATAAATAATTTTCACATAATCTCATTGCAAGAATGGTTACAAAATTTTTATGTCACACAAAAGGGGCCCGGTGAAAATTTCTATTGGGATGTAATAGTCTTACTTCCGAAGTAAATTCTGCTGCTGGCTCAAAATCTTATCCAAGAATGCTAGTCCGGATAGCTATGGAAAACAAATGTTGGTCCTGCTATGTTCGCTCACTGAATGGGAAATGAAGAACTTACAAAAAAGTATGATTCTCTTTAGTTTGAAATTAAAATTCTTGTTAAGTACATTATTTGTTATTAACACATCTTAAAGCCAATATAAATCCCATAATAAAATCACATGAAAACAATAAACAAGTCAATAACTTTTTCAAACTTTACTTTTTCTTTTAATACATATTTAATTACGAATATTAAACTAAGTTATGACTTATATTATAGCTAGCTGAATATGCATTCTTATAGAAACCATATTAATGATTTTTAAAATCATATTTAATAGAAACCATGTTCAATGGTCAAAACTTTTCAATAAATTCGGCACTACTATTTATTTCAATGTATTGTTTTCGATTCTCAGTAAAAGCGAAAATACTGAATTCTAATCTACATATTTTGTAAAGTATTGATTTAAAGTAATTTAATTTTGTTTTCTGTGAATTCTTAAAAATATTGAAGTTGTTAGTTTATCTAGCTAAAGAACGTTTTAAAGGAATTTTGTTTAACAAAGAAAATATTGTTTACTTGAATGACTGCTTTCAAATATGCTTCTCGAAATGAAAGAAACTAATTTTGAATTAAATAAGAATATTTAAGCAAAATGAAAGAGTTTCTGTTGTAAAAATTTTGATTAAGCAGCAACTCAGAGAGTTGTTTTTTATTATTTAGTTTACAATTATTTACTATAAAAATATTGTGTGATTTTAATGACATTTAAATAAAGTAAAAAAGTTGTTTTTGTAAAAATTTAGATTAAATAAAATTTTAAAAACACTATTATAATTTCCGCTTTATTTTATTACAAATATTTCTCATAACAATGTCATGTGATTTTAATAGTTGTATGAGTGTTTTCAAGTGAATAATATCTATTTATAAAGGTGAAAGCTAAAACCGAAAGTTTAATATATTGTAATTGTAATAATTATTATTATAATATTTTGCTTTGTCTTAGGAAGATTATAACTGAAGAATTCTATTTTAAAAAGCATAAAAATAAATATATTTTCTTATGTTTACAAATAATAATGTATTTTAATGAGTTATAATGTGTTAATAATTTTTTAATACAGTTTGAGTTTGTAAGTTCTTATATACATTCAAACTGTATAATATTTATAAAGTTAATATTAAACTGTAAGATTGTCATATCTTCTTTCAACGAAAGATTATAAATTTACATTTATAAAAGTTGTTCAGTAGTATTGTTTCATTTAAAAGCATAACTGTTATCATTTTATAATATAACTGATTATATTGTGAATAAAAAATGTCTTTTCTGCCTTCGGAAATTGCCCAAATTATTTCACGACTGAGAAACACTGACGTGAAGAATTTTTACTCCAATGTTGAAGCATTTCTATCCAAGCAGCAGAATTTTATGGAAAGAATTTTCTTACTCCAATTATCTGGAAGAGTGATTTACTTAGCTTGCGTGTTAGACTTTGAACTATTTAAAGTTTGGGTACGAAAAAACTTAAAAGAAGAGTCAGTAATGACGTTAAGGAGTGTTTTGCTAATAACTGGGAAATAATAAAGAGAGTTCATCTGAATTAAGAAATTAGATGATTACGAATCTCTACTTGTTAAAAATACGAACTATAAAAATCAACTCCATTTAAGGTGGAACTTTTCTTTCGAAATGAATAAACTCTCCAGAACTAGAGCACAACATCAAACAAATGATGTACAAATAAAATGTTTTCAAATAGTGGTGAGCGGCAAAGATTAGAAAAACTCGAGTTTCACCAAGTGTAATGTAAAAAGTCAAGAATAATTAGTCGAAATTATTCATTTTCTATTTATTACTACTTACAAAGAAACTTAAAGTGCTATTATATTGAAATTCGAATACACAAGTGTATGTTAAAAATACAATCTATATGAAGTAATATCGATTCGACGACTCCCAACTTGAGTTTTGTTTCTAGCCTTTTGGGGTTGTTGGAGCGCTTGGCGAAAGGAAGAAATACCAACATTCAAAGCACTGGCGCCAACACCAAGGTAAGCAGAAAAAATATCCTGATAGGGGAAACAACTTCAAAATTTATTATTCTATCCAAAAAATAAAAAATCTGTGCTAGTCTACAATCTGTCAGCTCATTGAAAAAAACTAGCAAATTCATGTTCGAGCAAGATATGTGAGGGTGTATAAAAAAGTTTTGATTTTGTTGATTGCAAGGAACTATAAAATTCCCAACAAATGTCATATTGTCCATAACAAGAGCTAAATAACTTCAAAACTTCAGATCATGTACTTTCGGTAGTTTCCTTTAAGAAGAATGGACGCCCGCCGCGAGAGAAGAAACATCTAATACCCATCAAAATTGTACATTCTAATGTCCTTTTAAGTAATTTCGAACTTGTAATTGTTGATCTCATCGATGATGACCTATCAAAACACAAGCATTAAACATTTAACAACTTCAATTACACAACCTTTTGAAGGTGTTAGTCAAGGTGAATGTTACCTTAGTAAGTACAAAAACATTTTTATTTAAGGAATGTTCATCTTTTGAGTAGATATAAATTTCAACATGGATGAAAGTCTTTTGCTTTTCTATATTGTATTAAATGCTCTTATAAAGCGAATGCTGTGAAATTTCTTTAAGTACAGAAAAGATAATTGAAAATTTCACTGATATTTGAGTTTATTGTCCGACAATTGTCTTCATTGCACAAGTAAGCTGAGGGAGTATGCATAAATTTAAGATGGCATTAAATATATTGTGTATTTAACACAAAATAATTTATTCCACTACAAAAATTTAGTTTAGATGGCATATATATATATATATATATATATATATATATATATATATATATATACTAACGGGTTTGGAGAATAACATAGAAATAACTTTGAAAAAAGTGGAATGAGAAAACTTGTCCAACTACTTTCTGAATTTATACATTTCAAACATTTATATTATTATTTAGTATTTATTTTTAATTATAATGTATTGTATTTTTTCCAACTCAAATGTAACATCATTTATCGAAATTTTTTATCCATTTTATTCAATTAAATTTAACCTAAATTTGGCTCATAGATAGCAGCATATTTTTTGAGATACTTTTAAAATAAGAAATCCATGCATTTAATGTTTAAAAATTGTTTGCTTCCTTCATTAGTCTTAATCATTTGGCACATATTTCCAAAATTAGTATTTAATTTTATATTCATAAGATCAGTGTATATTTAATGTGTTTTTTACTGTAATAAATTATCTTCAGCTGTAGGTTGTGTTTCAGAACTCTGTTTTTGACGGACTTTTTATTTTTTAAAACAAGCTTATTTAGACGTGACTACAGATAAACATACGGTAAGATCTTTTATTTAGCATTTTTAAGTCTCATCTAAATTAATTTTTTAAAAAAGCTTAATTTCATTTTATTTATGTTCAAACATGCAGTATTCAAATTATTTTGGAAACACTTTGAAGCGCCCTTTCATAATCGTGTGTGAATGATATTTGTTAATTTCAAGAAGGATTTTCTGCTCAACATTTTTAATAGAACTGAACAGCAATTGTGAGTTGTTTTGAATTTAGTGGATTGTTTGTCGACTTACTGTTTTCTTCGCAAACCGAAATGTTTCGGAATATTCTGGAGATATTGTTCATATTTATATACTTTTAAATAGTATATAAATATTAGCCTTTTTAACATCTTTTTAATATTAGCTTTTTTAAGATCGTGAAGTATTCATGGAAGCAGCAGAACGTTTTTGATTGAAGTGTCTCTCTGTTTGTTGGCCCTCGTTTTTTTCCCAATCTTTTGAGGAGTGTTCCACATAAATTTGGGGCATTCCTTTGATGTCTTGTTTTTGTGACTGAATGTACTTTCGTGGTATATTTTGTAGTACACGAAGAGTTTGTTTGACTTTTTTAATAAAAAGAAAATACAACAATTAAAAATTTCAGTTTATTTTGTAAAAGTTGCATTTACATTTTCGAGTGTTCATTCGAATTATATTTGCTTATTCATATTCTATGTGTTTTCTTGATTTGTCGTTTGTTTAAGAATCTTGATATTTTAACTTTTTGATTAAAATGGAATTAAAGAATTAATAAAAAATATAATCAAAAAATTAAATAAACTTTTATTAAAATAATTAACTTTCTCTAATCTTTGATGGTCTTTTGAAACATAATTTCGTTTAAATCTAGTCACGCATTTTGAAAATTTCGAGAAAATACCTAGAAACATCAATTTTAAAAAATCAAACAAATTTTAATCTTCTTAATTTATCATTTGTATTTAATTTTGATTACTTTTATTCTATTTCATATTCAAAAAAGATTAAAAAAAAAAAAATCACTTCCACGGATTATTTTTCTTTAGCATGCCTAGAAGGGCAAATAAACTTAAATGTTGCTCTATTTTGGAAAGTTCATCTTATTCGATAATTTATTGGACGATAA
Source organism: Latrodectus geometricus (assembly GCA_026290005.1). Classification (NCBI taxonomy): domain Eukaryota; kingdom Metazoa; phylum Arthropoda; class Arachnida; order Araneae; family Theridiidae; genus Latrodectus; species Latrodectus geometricus. The sequence goes on from JAPDSC010042342.1 coordinate 391,227, forward strand.
GGTAATTTGGAGCCAAAAAATCTTATCGAAAATGAAATAAGAGATTATCCTGTTAATTTAACTGGATATAAAGATATTTATAGCTCGATAATTTAGGAATAGCTTTTGTTACAGTTTTAAAAATACTTTGTCATTCAATAAAACTCAACAGAACAACAAAAAATTGAACTCAATGAAAAATTTCCTATTTCAATTTTCTATCATCAATCATTCGATGATCATTAAAAGAGGATGCAGAGTATATTGACTTTAGTTTGAAAGAATTTTTTTTTCATTATTTGAAAGAAACCATAAAATCCAGACATGAATAAGAGCTTTTTAGAAATAAATTATATTTTTGTAAATAGAGCCAATTCTTGTAATTCTTTTTCTGATGAGTGTGAAGAGGAAATTAATGCTGAAAAAAATGTAGTTGAATTTAAGAAGTTGATTTCGTCATCAGAATTTAAAAAAAAATTAATTTTGAGTTTTTATTATTTTTTTTTTCTTATTTTTTTACGTAATTAATATTTACTTAAAAATAATTTATATGCAAATTCAGTGTCACTCTATGAAAAAGCTATGACATTAAAGATATTATAGCATATAATGCTATAATATCTCTAATAACAATGAAATTATTTTCAGTTTATTTTTAGTATGAAATTATTTGACATTATTTTTAGATGAATGACTTTATTTTTAGTATGAAATTATTTGACATTATTTTTAGATGAATGACTTTATTTTTAGAATGAAATTATTCTTAAGTGAATAGTAATTACGTAAAATTTGCAAGAAAATTTTACATTATTAAAAATTTTGTTAAGAAAAAATGATTTTAAATCCAAAAAACTTAATGTACAAATAAGATTAAAGTTATACAAATAAGAATAAAATTGTAAACTTTGTAGGAGCAAATATATTTGAAAGGCCATTTTCTTGGCTTGCTGTAAAACTCGTCTTTCTCAAATTGTAGTTAAATCATTCACTGACTTCCTGATTCAATAGAATTAAATTAAGGGGGGAATCAAGTTATTTGTTTTTGCACGATGGCCTTAAATAATAATAATAAAAACTATCCAAAGTTAGAATGAAAACCACTTTATTGTACCTCAATGGATTTTGAAAGTTTCAATCATTAAAGATCAGCACATAAATCAACTTGCTTTTTACGGAATAGTGTGGTAACCATAGAATATTTGTGTCTGCGCGAAAAGCTTTGCGTTAGTTGCCATTGCTTTCAGCTAAAAATTGCAGAAGGGGTTCTAGTTTTTTGTTTTTGACCATAAGGTAACCCCAAGAGTGCCCACGGGTTGAGCTTTTTGTGAATACCTTCCGTTCCTTCTCAGCTCCTAGAATTCTATGCTATCCTCAACACCACTTTCTTTAGCCTTCCTCTCTTTAAGTCTCCTCTTTTTATTCGTAATTTATATAATGATACCGAAAATATAAAGATGAAAAAACTTTCCTCACTTTCGATTGAAATAGGGATATTTTTATATTCATGGCAGTACTGAAAAAAGCAATTTGTTAATAACATGGTTCGTGAAAATTTTAAAAGATAATTGTGAATGATGAGATTTATCTGTTACTTTTGAAGCAAAATCTATTTCACTATATTTAGTGTCATGATTTGACATTTCACGTGGAAATAAATAATTTGGAGTGATATTAGGAGAGAAGTAAATGCCTTTAAAATCTCTTTTGCACCTAACCTTTATCTCGGTACAAAAGGCAGGGTTAGTGCAATTGATAACACCAAACATTAGAAAAGTTCATAGTTTGATCAATGTGGAAGTCTTTTCTGCTGTATCTCTTATTTCGTAGTTTATTGAGAATTTAGTTAATTCAAAAATGGTTTAGAATCTCTACTGTAGCTGAATAAATATAAATTAATCTTTACTTAGTCAAATGTATTTTTATGAATTTATATTTATTGTATTTATAGTGATTAATCAGAAAATTAAATCTGCTTAATTAAAATGTTTGTTCTGTTCGTCCGGAGTGAAATTAAAAATGGATGCTCGGAATGGAATGGCTTACATAAAATAAAATCTAGCTTAATTTCAAAATTTTGATTGCATTGTAATTCTCTTTTAAAAGTAATTAAGTTAAGTTAATATCTCTCTGTAAAACTGCCTATGCCGCTCAATTTAAGTGGTGTAGAAGAGTCACATTTAAGTGTCCACTCAGCATATTCTAGCAGCTTCAATAACGAAGTGTATTGCTTTTTTCACCTAAAAAAAAAAAAAAAATTGTCATTTATTCGTTACTGTTGGGAAAATAGAAAAATTATTTATTGTATTGGATCCTCTTTCTTTTACGCAGCGTGATATTTAACGATATTTATTTCTTTTGATTTTTAAATTGCTCTTGCTTTCTTCATCGAATGCTTTTTCGCTTTTCCTAATTGTCACCGGTTGGAAATGCATTATAACATGAATGATAAAAGATGTGCAGCTTTTTCGTTGTTTGTCTAGAAATGTTTAATCTAAAACTTCTGTCAGAAATGCCTTTATATTCTTTGGATTCGAGTTAACCAAAGTTAACTCGAGCATCCATTTTTAATTCTGTACAGTATACCAAAGTATACTGTACAGAAAATAGATTTAATGCAGTCATTGTTTACAGTGCTCTTTAAAAGGAACGGGATGCTGAAATCTAAGTACACGTTTTCCCCATGATAACATTTGAACTATTTAAGTATGCTGTAATTCAGGTATCAAGTATAAATTCGTTGAACTAGAATGTAAAATGATTGAAATAAAATGCAGTAAATGGAGACATACGGCTAGAAAAAAAAAAATAAATTGAAAACAAAATATAGAGTCATCAAACTGAGGTGACTTTCGAGAAAGAAGAGGCCCAAGCGTTCGTGTTGACCTAATAATGTCTGCTTACACATAAAGTTGCTTTTTTAAAAAAAGTTATTAGTTGTAGAAGTTGGACGGAAGGACTATAGATTAGCCAAAAGTGAATGCAGACACACGTGTTTTTGCATTATCTTGATGGAACTTCTTGTATCTTTATTACTTGCTGGAAGAATTTAGGCATATATCATAATTTTATCTACACTTATTTTATTTCTTTCTGTTGGAAAAGAGCTTTTCTTGTAAATGATTTTGTTGAAGCTTTTCGCAAAAAACTAGCAATTTTGTAGTATTATTTGCATCAATAATATCTCCGACCTTGGTGGCAAAAATATTTAATTGCCAAAATGTTCTATAGTAACAATATTTATTGTTTGTAAATATTTTTACTTTTCCTTTGATGCCATCATAATAGCTTCTCACTTCATTTCACAATCACTGTAGCAGATTCCCTCAATATTCAGGATGCTGTAAAAGTGAACTCAGTCACGCGACAGCCCATATATGACCAAAGGTCTTGGTGTGCATGTCTTGGTTAAGTGACGCCCAGATAAGTCGACATTGCCCAGCCCGAACTGCCTTGACTGCGCTACACCAACTCCACTGGGGTTCAAAGATCTTAAAACGCAATCAAAAAATTAAACAGTGTGAGATATCTTTGTAGTTAGATAATGATTTATATTTGGAAACAAAATTGTGTATGAAGTTTTCTTTTTGCAGCTACTTAAATATTTCATATCTTTTAACCTATTATATCAATTCATTCAGTAGTGTTGTTTCATTACAAAATTCTTAAAATATATATCCCATGGAAATCTTTATTGCAATAATTTTGGGGTTTTGAGTTTAATATCAAATATGGAAAACCTCTATATTCCCATAATTTTAAAATATGATTATTTATTATATCTACGTAGTGTCTTACATTTACGAAAAATAATAAATTATATATTTTTTTATTTAATTTGTTTTTAATTATGAAACTACTAAAGTGCAAAATTAATGTACAGTAAAAATTTAGAGATATTATATATAATATATCCATATTTTTGTATACACAGAAACACGAAACCAAATTTTAGATTTATTTACAAGTGCAAGTAGCCAAATACGCGAAATCTAAATTACTAAAAATCGCCAATTTTACTATACTTATGACGCAACGATATCAGTTGCCCTGATTATCTGTTCTTTTAGTGGAAGTGAATTTTGTGCTAATTTAAGTTTTAACTGAAATTAATTAAGTCATTTTTGTTGCAGTTCATAGATTACTGAAAAGATTGCATCGAATTGGTGATGATTTATTTTTATTTTATAACTAGTGCGATTTTTAACCCAATATTGTGTGGAATGCGTATTCTTAGCTGTGTTGAGAATTGAACAGAAAACACAAAAAAGGGTGAAACAAAATTTATGTAGTTTCAAATTAGTGTGCACTCCCTCCATTAGTTTTACTACACGAGAGTAATTTTGGTAACTTCAATAATTCATGAAATGTATAAAATTTTCTGTAAACAAATTGCTTTCCGCATCTCTTCACAAATATTAATATATTTATACAGATCTTATGTACGTCTATTGTATATATATGTGTGTGTGAACTATTTGAATAATTTTTTATTTACTAATTATTTTACTAGATTGATATTTTTAGATTCATTTCCTACACAGTCTTATGAAACCCGAAAATTCTAATGAGTTGCAATTTTTTTAAGGAAAACGTTTTCTTACTTTTAAGGGCTTTACTTAGTCATATACTTATTCATCATGTAATACTGATAGCTTTATTGAATTAATAAATTTTGTTATTTTTATACATTCATTGACCTAAGAATAGAGTTAATATAGCAGAAAAACAAACACTTAGTTCAGTTAAACGTTCTTAAAACTTTTTTTCAAAATTCTCAATAATATGGTGTTTATATCGTAACAAATTGTTTCTCATTAAACAAATTGCGGTACGACACAACATTGTTTTGTTGTTATTTTAAATTGTGATACAGCACAACATTTGGAGATATCATATCGTTACTGCGATAATTTTCTCTCTTATTAAGTCAACAGTTTCATATTTCAGTCATTTATTTTCGTAAGTGCTTGAGTCAAAGATGTTAAATCCTAACATTTTTGACTAAGCAACTTTTTAAGGATAACTTTTTAAATCAATTAATCTAAGAAAAAATATCTTGGTATTTCGAGGTGTTTGTCCCAGTAATGTAGCAAATCGCACAAATTTGATAATCCACTTAGGAATGGTACTTTTGGCATCAATCCAAATTTTACTCTCAGGAATTCAGTAAAATTTACTTATGTTATTTCTCCTATTATTTTAATAAAGAGAATATCTTTTCTTTTCCAATTTCTAGCTAATTTCAGGATCTTATTCTAACTACAGATATTTAAATAGATTTTTAATTTTTAGTGATTTTTCTACTTCACTGATAGTAATTAAGTTATCAACTGTTATGCGTTCAATTTTTGCATTATATATATATATATATATATATATATATATATTAACGATTATTATTATATTATTAAAGATAAATCGTCTTTGGTTTTGTCTTCTGTCACCTTTGAGCTTTGAAATCTGTAATAGTTACCCATTCTTAGGAATATTTAATGTCTTAGTTTATCAGAAAATTGCGGGATTGAAATGTTTCATAATTTTTTTGAATTGTTCATTTGTCAAATAGCATATGCTACTTTGAATTATTATATATTTGAAATATAGAAAAGAACAGGTGTTACTATACATAAGTTTCTTGCACATTTATGCTGATAGATTAATTTTCTCTCACCGTAAAAAATTGATACATATTAACAAAAATAAATATTTTTTTAAGTAGTTTAATAGAATCTCATTAATCTGGACTAATGGAGGATCCATGTCATCCGAACTAATGAAAGTAGTGATTAAACAAAATGACCTATAAATTTTGCTAAGATACAAATTATTATGTATAGTAGAAATTAAATTTTGAGTTCAGTAGAATGAAATACGCTGCTGGCCACCGTAAATGTAACACCCTGAAGAAAGCATGGAAATAACATGAAATTTACAAAATGGATTAGCGGAGGTAAATATGTAAGTGATTAGAGTTTCAGTACAGACGCACATCACGTGCGTCTGTGGAGAAACTTCAAAGCGCTATTTAAAGCTTGTAGATTTCGACGATTTCAAGTTCGGCAATTGTGTTTTTTTTTTTTTTTTTTTTTTTTTTTAAAGTTGATAAATTATTCTTCGAAGGAAACAATGCTATTTTTTGATCAAGTATCCAAGTTCCACAGAGGAAGGATAGTGGCCTACGGAGATTATGGATTATCTTTCAAGGAAATTGGTTGTCGTGTTGTCCGCAACTAAACAGTTGTAAGGCGAATATGTGATTACTGGGGGTAGGAGGTTGGTTGGTTGGGTTTTGTGGCACAAGGTCAAAAAAGGACAAGCTGCGCCAAAAAATTAAATTTTAAAGAAAACTTTTATAAGCAAAACCCACACTCAACAATAAAAGGTTAAAAAACAAAAAATAATTGTATATAAATCCATTAAAATCTAAATCAGTATAATTATAAATGTAAAATAAAATTATTTATTTGTTATTATTATAATTATAAAATTTGTTTAATTTAAATAAACTGCAGAAATCTAATCGCCATTAAAAAAACAAAAAGATTTCTGTGGGGTGGCTCCCCCAAGGTTTAAATATCAGTTTTATAAAATTGATGGTTAAACTAATGACGTGACATTTAAATATGATAAATTGTGTATGGTTCATCACACGTTTCACACCATAGATTTAATTCACTCAAAAACAAATGTTTGTGTGTGAAACATGACAGTCCGATACGAAGGCGAATTAATCTAACGTCTGCACTTCGTAGGGGTAAAATAGATAATGAGGTGACGGATGAGAAAATAGAATGTAATTTATTGACAACCTGCATATTCCATGATTCCTGACATAGGGAATAAATAAATGTTTTAACACCTCTTCTCACATCGGAGAGTGGAACCGATGGTATAATTTCACCTGATTGCAGCCTTTGCAGCTGCATCCACTCTCTCATTCCCATCAAGACCCACGTGACTTGATACCCAACAAAATAAAATTTCGTAATCCTTGCCAGCAAGAAATTCCAATACTCTGAAAATCCTAGACACAACAAGATGATTATTAAAACTATTGCCCCTCAAAGCTTCTAAAACACTCAGGCTGTCAGTATCTATACAATATATACGATTGTGATCTGTATTCACCTGCTGAAGTGCATGGTAGATAGCTGTTGCTTCAGCAGTGAAGATGGAGCAGGACGAATGTAGGCTGAAACTGAAAGTATTATTTTAAAAAATTCCACGGCCAACATGTCCTGCTGATTTAGATCTATCTGTAAATACAGGTTTGTATACTTGATACTGACTACGATGAGAAAAAAATAGCTGTTGAAAGACAATAGGTGTTGTGTCAGATTTTCCGTATTGAGCAAAGGAATAAATAAAATTAAGCGTCGGATCATACGAAGGCGGATGAGTAAAAAGATTTGGTGATTCAATCCGCGTATCATGTGAATCAGTTAGAGACAAATAAGTCTTTATTCGTGTGAAAAAAGGTGGGATGCTCATTGGACGAGCATCATAAAGTCTTTTAATAGAGGCATTTGGAACCATGGAGCATAATGAATGATGAGAGATCGACAGAACCTTAGCGTAGTAATTGAGAGACAAGCTGCATTCGTCGCAGGACTAGTGGTAATTGATGACATATCACATATAGACTCTGGATGGGTGATGTGCGAAATGCACGTGAACGTATTCTCAAGGCAGAGTGATGAACGGTGTCCAATCTGCGTAAGACAGTAGGCCTTGCAGTTCCATACATAACACATCCGTAGTCAATGAGGGATAAATTAGGGATTGATAAACCCGAAGGAGTGATGAGCTATCTGCACCCCAAGATGTATTTAATAACACTTTGAGGATATTAAGCGATCACTCACATTACTTCCACAGATATAAAACATGTGAAAGTTAATTTTCTGGAACATGGAAGTTAATTTTCTGGAACATGGAAGTTAACGGAAGAAAAGTTAATTTTCTGTCGAATATCACTCCTAGAAATTTCACCTCATTGACCACAGATATTGGAGTATTGTTGATATAAATAATTGGATCATTATTCAGGCTAGTCTTACTGCAAAAGTGGGCACAACTACTCTTGCAAGGAGAAAGAGTGGCCATTTTCAGCACACTATGCAGCTAATTTATTTACAGCAGTTTGTAATTGTCTCTCAATTAATCGCATATTCCTTTAATAGATGACGGTAAGTGATGGAGGATGTTAGTTATGAATAAATTAAAAAGTGTGACACTTAAAATTGAACCCTGAGGTACACCCTCAGATTGAGTAAAAGTATTGGAAAAAATACTTCCAATACGAATTTTAAAAACATGGGAGCTTAAAAAGTTTTGAATAAATATTGGCAGATTACCCCGAAAGTCCAAGTCATATATCCTACAGAGAATTCCATAACACCACGTACGGTCATAAGCCTTCTCTATGTCGAAGAAAATGGAAACGAGATGATTTCTCCGCACAAAGACATTGCGGATCTGCGTTTCCAGGTATGTAATATTATCAAGAGTGGATCTTCCTTTACGGAATCCACTCTGATTAATATGAATACAGTTATTCTTTTCTAAGACATTTACGAGACGGGCATTGACCATACGTTCGAGAGTCTTACATAAGCAACTCGTCAGAGCTATAGGTCGATAATTTAAAGGATTAGAAGGATCTTTACCAGTCTTTAGGGTCGGAATCACTATTGTTTCTCTCCAAAGAGATGGAAATTCACTTTCAGTCCAGATCCTATTGAACAAAAGTAATAAGTTCAATGACAGTGACAGTATAAACAGCCTCATCAGTATCATCAATCGTAACCATTTTTTCATCAACAACTGCCAATTGTGTAAATAGCGTCCAATCTGCCCGACTGTAGACGCACGAGAAAAGTTAATGGTTTGGTTGGGTTTTGTGGCGCAAGGTCCAAAAAGGACAAGCTGCGCCCGAGAAAAGTTAAAGACTATTATGAGGAGAGACGGACACCTCAAAGTTAGCAAGCATGCTCATATTACTCATAAGAGTTGCCTGAGTTTCTGAAGCAACTTCCACCCTTAAGTCACCAGAACGCAATTTTCTAATATTCTTCACTTCTCCAATTGTGCCTGTAATTGTTTTTTGGATAAGGAAAGGGGACACATTATCAAATGTACCTCCTAAAATATAAAATTTAGCTTTTAATAACGAGAACATGTGCTCCCGTGGGAGAATAGAAATGTTATTTGTTTCCATATCAGTAATGGAAATTTCGGTACCTGACGGCACCACCCACCACCGAGTTCAACAAGGGGATGCAAACCAGCTGCACCAGTGCTAGCCAAATATTATATGCTCACATGACATCCTTGTGGTGGCCTCCATAATTAACGAGTCATCCAATAGATGTACCGATCGCTTGATCTATAAAGCCGATTGATGTGCTGAGGATCACAACACACCTACCGTTTACCTGAAGCAGAGGCCAAAGTAATGTGTTGGCCTCTGGGGGCCTCAATTAGCAGGGCCCTCTTTTCAAGGGACACGGTTCTCCACACACGGCAAACACGTGGGTGATTTTGTCTCCAAGAGAAGCTAATAGCAACAGAGTGGCAACGGCTACTCTAGGGGAGCCCTCAAAATCATAAGAGGCAACCACAATGAGGGAGAAAAGGAAGAAAAAGCAGGGAGAAGAAGATAAAGAAGAGGACAGATCACTGGGGTACCTTGGGATTGTGACACCCATGTTTACTCAAAGAAATTAAACCCCTTGAGGGGCTGGAGGTAGGAGGGTACGATGAACCGACGTGTTCGATCGCATCCACCTCAGTGCACCACTTCGCGTGAGGACAGGCAAATTGTCCGCATAGCAGGGACGCATTACGAACCATGACACAGTACATGCAGTCTACGCGTACAATTCGACGTCGCTTGCAGAAGAGTGGTCTGTTCGCAAAACGTTCATCGCTTGCTTTGTCTACCCTTGACGCAGAACCACAGACATCTCCGCCTCCAATGAGGTGATGAAAAAAAGGATGTGGAAACCAGACTGGAATGACATTGCCTTGGGTGACGAATCACACTTCTGTCTGCAACACCACAATGGTCGCATTCGAGTCTAGAGACTAGAGTAAGGATGCTGAACAACTGTGACATGCACCACCACACTAGTTCTGCACTGGGTATTATGGTATGAGGCGGTATTGGATATCACTCGCACCCTCCTGTAGAACACATTGCTGGTACTTTAAACAACCAGCGCTACAACTCCGAGGTGTTGGAGCCAGTTTCCCTTCATTAGCTTTAGGTCTTGCCCACAGCCATATTTCAGCAGGATAATATGCGACTACACATTGTCTAAGGCTTCTTCGTTGATCTCGAGATTGAATTGCTTCCTTTGCCTTCTCGCTCTCTAGATCTTTTGCCGATAGAAAACATGTGGTCTATGGTTGCTCAACGATTGACCCAGATTATATCCCCTGCTGCCACACCAGATCAACTTTGGCAATGTGTGGAAGCTTCTTGGTCTGCTGAACCCCAAGAACACGTCCAAAGTCATTTTGAATCAATGCCGAGGCGTGCAGCGGTGATCTCCAACAATGACGGCTACTCTGGCTACTGATTTTGGCAGTAACTATACTTCACATAAGTCTAATTTAATCACTTGATACTCGGTCAACATGTGTTATCTACAAAATAAATTTTGTAGTGATATCTCTTGTTTTTCTTGGAGTTGCAATTTGGGTGGCCAGCAGAGTCGTGGCACTTATTGCGTAAATGATCTCAAAATAAAAATTTTAGCGATACGTTGTCGTATACCCAGAATGAAATCCAAAAGAAAATCGAGATTGTTCATGTTAAGAACTTGGTGTGAAAATGACTCATTTTCTGTTTAGGACTTTATCCTAATGAAACATCGAGAATTTCAATAACATTCATTGAAGTATAAAACACTCATGAGAAAAAGCAGCAATGGTAGCATGTGCAATTAAAAGCAGCTATTTAATGGTTATCGCTATTATCTTCCATTCAACTCTTCGGCTCTTACCTCAGACTTAAAAGCTCGTAGTGGTTTGTTGTTCATTCTAAACTACAAGTCTAATTAACTATCGTACGAAAAAGGACCGTTGCGCGGGAAACCAGTAAACGTTTTTCCCCATTTCAGTGAATATGTACAAAGATATTGACTTAGTTGAGTTAAACTTATGTCCTATGCAAATTATGCATTATGAACAAAAAGTACATTATAAAACTACCTTGAGAATATTTCATATTGAAATTCGCAGCAATTGAATGAAAATTAAAATATGATGTTAGCTCTTCTAAGGAAAAAAATTATTTTATCTTCATGTACTATTACGAGTTTCAACTATAAAAATTTTTTTGCTTTTAAAAATATGCTCATATAGATATGACAAGCAAAGTAATTAATGATTTCGTTTGCCTTAGAAAATCATAGGCTGAATTGTTTCTACTTCGTTTTGCTGTTAACGAAATTTGGTGGATTAATTTGGTTTAACTACTGTATCCGCATATAAGAAACAAGATTGAATTCATGAGTAAAATTCTGTTATTAATATCACTGGATAAAAAACGATTTATATCATTTAGATGGCAATTAATATTTAATTTATACCCAATTTTTTAAGAGAATTTAAAATTAGATTAATGTGTGAAAACTTAATGTAAAACTTTAGCGTAGCATTATTGTACAAAATGCAATCGAAGCTTATTTCCTTTATATGTGTATTCGTCGAAGCATATTTTTATGCTTGGTCCTATAACAAGTTTGAAATTTTAAGAATATAAGAGTGAGATTGTTAGATTTATTCTTTCCTAGCATTTGGAAACTATCATATTGATAAGGTTTGTCGAACAAGTCAGTTGAATTTGATTTAAAATTATATCTCTTGTCTTTCTTGGTGTTGAAATTTGGATGGCCAGCAGTGTATAAAACTGCATACAAGAAAATTAAGAATAATACGTACTTAGATTATTTTACTTACAATAAATATCAAATGAAAAGCTACTTTGAGCATGATAGTCCAGGATCATCTTCACTAATCACACTTGGTTGGAAGAAAGGACTGATCTTTGTTGTCTTAATTTAGTGGTTATTTCTTGAACAATTTATTAACGTCTCAAATATTCATTATTGTCATTGCAGTTGTCTCTTTTTCATAAAATTGAAGTGATCTTTAATTTCATTAAGTTTTGGTTTGTCATCCCCTTCGGAGGTTTCTCCTGTAAAGCCTGGAACAGCTGCATTTAACCATAACTCTGTAATGTTTATGTATTATGCGAAGTCTGGTTTAATTAGGTTCTGTTGTTCTTTCTCGTTAAAACAATGTGAACAATATATTATACTTTTCACCCAAGTCAACATTACCTTTTCGTGACGTTCCTATCGGAGAAATAGTTAATAGAAACAATGACCACATCATACGCATATTTTCTATAAAGTTTCAAATATATATAATCATTTACATACCATAACATCGAAATTATTTTACGGAAAAATTTTATTTATAAATTATACAAATAAAAATAAGTGCGATTGAAATAATTAAAATAATAATACTAATAATAAATGTGAAAGAATAATGCGGTTTGTTATGATAATGATGATAATAATAATAATAATAAAAAAATGAAAATGTATCAACTCTTATCATCAGTTCAAAAGAAAGAAAAGCTGTTTCTAATATACTTAAGAAAACTGCATGAAATAAAATAATCCGTATGTTCATACATACTTTTAAAAATTAAAGAATATAAAGAAAATAACTATATTTAATACTGAAAAGGAAGAGTGTTAAGATGAATAAATCATTCAATGTAATAAATTATCCTACTTAAAATGATAACATATGAAACATAATAACACATACCTAGTGCATTAGTAGATTGATTGTTTTTTTATCTCTTTATTTTTCATATTGTTATATTAAAAATATTCTTTATACATTACTATGCAGCATAAAAAATATTTAAATTTTTGTTGAAATGATTTATTGATGTTTCAGTATTTGTTTTAATATAAATCAAAATCATACAATAAAAAAAAATTATTGTATAACTCCTTTAACATGTTCTCACAAAATACCTAAGAAAGAATGAAACTAGAAATGTTTAATTACGCAACTTTTTTATTGTTATGTCTACCCGATAACCAATATGGAATCCTCTTCCTAATGTCTGCCATGACATTTAAGATCAAATTTTTTTCAAAATTACTAGGAAGGTAAAATAGCTATCGTCCTGCAGGCGTGAGTGTAAAAGGGGGCATATCAATATAATAAGTTTGGAAAAGGATATAATAAAACCAAAGAAGAAACTAAATAATGTTAATCATGATAATCTATAAATTTTAGTAGCTGTATGATGAATATCAAAACTCCTCATATGTTTTATCAGGTCTCATGGCATTAAGGTTGGAAAATAAAATGTTCAAAATGATTGACATTAATTCACATGATTGTCAGGCTCAATGAAATTTAAGCAGAAATTCTGTGTCAAGCTGTATAACGACACATGATTTTTATGGAAACAATGGTATTCCTCATTCCAAGGATCATTTCACTTTTATAATGCTACATATATTTTTGTTCCTATAAGTGAAACTAAAATATAAAAATTGAACTCGCAAAATGTTTTAGATAACCTAAATGTGTTACATTTTAATAAATGAAATAACTTTAAGTTTTCAAAATAAATGGATTTCATTTCTTGCTTAAAAATATGGAGACTGACAAATAACTGTAATATTTTGCACACTAGTTAATTAATATATTTTACTTGCCTTTTAAATACTAATCTAAATTAAATTCTTTCTAGGATATTTTCTTAACTACTCAAAGATTTTTACACAGATATGGATCGAGAAATCAATGCTGCCGTCGCATTTATAGCCAAAGTTGCTTTAAAGAATGTAGAAGTTACTCCTGTACAAGTAGACAAGTTCAAACGGAGCTTAACGTTGTCATTACATGACAAATGCCGAGATCATTGGTTTCCAGATAAGCCATATAAAGGACAAGCTTATCGATGCATTCGACAGAATGGCATAACCCCTCCAGATCCAATTCTGGTGTCTGCAGCATTAGACTCAGAAATTGCATATGATACCCTGAATTTACCTATTGAGCTTACTATTTGGATAGATCCGTATGAAGTCTCCTACAGGTATGCTTTACATAATAGAATTTTATTTACATTCATAAATAGATATAACTGACATCTAATAGCTTAGTGTTATTTTTACTGGCGTAAGAAAAACACGCTGAGATACCATATTCAAATTTGTTAAAGATGAGCAGCAAATGGGTGAACTTTTTAATAAACTAAAGAATATTTTTTGCAAAAATAATATATTTATTTATATACACATTTCGATAATTTCACTATGAACACTTTTTATATCATATCAGTTGCTTTAAATTATTAATGATGTATTTTATAATCGTATTTTCTCTACATTATATATACTTTCATAATTTAAACAAATTTCTATTAATTAATATATCAGCTAAAGTTAAATTAAAAGATGTCAATTTATAGAAAAAGAATTTGGTGAAAATTGCTTTAAAACTTCATTAAATTTCCAACAAATGAGACAGATTATGGGAATTCCCTATTAGATTTTTAAATATTGTTCATTCTTTATTTTAAGATATTTATTTTGAATATTTGTTAAATATGTATAAAAGTTTTAATAGTATAAAATAAAAGTACAATGTTCGATTAGATTTTAAAATTTTTCTCTTATATATGTATTGATTTAAAACTAGTTTGTTGAATCATTTTCAACACCCTGTTCATTATTTCAGCCCTGTTCATCACTGAATTATCACTTTAAACTTCATTTCTAAATACTCAATTTTTAGAAAAAACACATTTAATAGTACTATATGTTAATAAAGTAAAATAAACTAATTTAGTAATCAAGAGTAATAATAAAGTAATCAAGAGGATAGCATACTCTTGATTACTTTACAATTTCTTAAAAATTGTAAACAGAGTAAAAATTTTAAATTATTTTTCATAGGTAGTTGAAATTTAATAAAGCATACAAATTCACAATTTACTGCAAATATTTTCAAAACATCTAACTGATAGCAAAGCATTTGTGTACAACATAAAAATATTAAGAATACAATATAGTGATAATATTGCAGTAAAAAAAGTTTTTATACATTTTTTGTAGTTCAATTTTTCCCTCTCCTTTTCTTTTTTCATGTTAAAACTTTGTAAAACAAATTTCTGTAAATCATGCCACTTGATATCAAATTATGTAAGACAAAACCGTCCAAAATGTTTTGTAAAATTTATTTCAAATGAATTAAATGAATATATAAGAAGTGAGTTAAAATTTCATATAAATTAACACAATGTTATTTTGATATCGGAAATTTAATTTTGAAGTTGCTATAAATATCGCTTAAATACATTGAAAAAAATCTATTTTGTTAATCCTTTTTTTTTTTGTGTCCTTTTTGTGTCCTTTGAATTAATAATTTAAGCAATATTAGTTTATATCCTTATTTATAAACATAGAAATTAACTAAAATGTGCGCAATTCGTAAATATTTATATTAATTATATATATATATATATAAAACTTTCTTTTTATTTTTAAAGTCATGAATTCTTTTAATTTAAAAAGTCATTTTATATATGTCATGAATAAAATCTAAGTTATATAATTATGTATGTGTGTTTTTAATTTATAATTTAGATTTGGAGAAGATAATACTTTACCAAGTTCCGTCGCCACTTTTAATGTAGAACCATTGCCAAATTGTGAAGAATTTATTCCACAACCATGGAATCACAAACAGGTATTATTCTTTTAGTGTTTATATATTCATTTAATTAAATTCCGAGAATTCTCAAAACTCTAAAGTTTTGCCTATATTATGTTAATAATTCTTTTGTGGATTAAGTTGAATATCACTTACTAAATACTAAGTGGTTTTTGTTTTTTTTTCTAAACATCACAAATACCTTTTCATTTTCTAAAATACGACACTTTTTGTTTCCCACCGCATGTTCCTATTTTAAGAGAACAATCTTCCTGTATTTGCACATTTATATAGTGTTCATAAGTGAGTCAACTAAATGACTGTCGTTTCCAGTCTCTTATTGCTTGAAGTCGGTTGTTTGTTCGTCGTTGCTTCAATTTCTTTACCAATCACTAGATTTTTGAATTTTTTCTAGTAATGACTAATGCGAGTTTGTCTATAGCTTGAAATGCACGTTGATCTGCTTTGCTTGATTTCCACTTTGGATAATTCAATGTGGAAATAAATACGATTTTGAAAAAATAAAAAATTTTCAAAATCGTATTAATTTTTTTTTTTTTTTTTTTTTTTTTTTTTGTAATGGTAAATTATATGTAAACTTAATATTAATGCACAACTGAAAAAAGTTATTCCTGCATTAAAAAATAATATATTATTTAAAATTCTGATTTATAATTTCCAAATTGACATATCATAATTTATTTAAAGAACAGTTTTCCAAACAAAAATTTATTTTACTTGATTTTAAAAATAAAATGCTATTACTTATATCTATATGAATTGTTTACTTTGCAATTTAATACAATAAAAATTTCCCTTTTTTTATCGAACCTATAACAACTTAGTAGATAAAGAGTAAAATAAGCATGTTATTTACTAATTGTATTAACTTTGTTTCTGCTTTATTCTGGTATCCAGTGACATCACAAAGATGTCACTGGAAAGCATTGGGGAGTTTGCCGCCGGTTTAGTTCTGTTATTAGAAATTTTACCTCACGATGCTGTGGCTGTTATCATTGTTTCCAACTTCTCAGACAATTTTAGTCACGGGAAACTTTTGACTGAAGATCTATCATTTCTTTTCTCCTCCAATAAATGTGTTGAAGCTTTTTCTTGTTTTATTCACATTCTAAAGTTCTTAATTCACAAGTTATTATTTTTATTAAATGTATGTTTTTACTTTAAAAGATTGGTATGATTAATTTTTATTGTGAGCAATTATTATATTAGCCATGCCGTTTTTAAATCCTTATTTTTTAGATTCTTATTCAATATTTAAAAAGCATCAAAAAGCAAAACTAAATTTTTCCACTTAAATGTATAATAAAATCGGAAAAATAGGCTATTTCAAAAATTGCTTGAAGAATAACATATCCTAAGATAGTTTTTTTTTTAATTACTATTATTTTAAATACCATAATGAGAGTATATTTTATTTAAGTTCTTAATAATAAAGAAAAAATTGTGATTTAAAGTGTGCTAAACTGAACTTAAACTTGTTACTTTTAATTCGTCGCTATTTTCTAAACAATATTTTTTATCCTAAACTCAGATTATAACAATAGGGAGGATGCATTCTTAACCGTTTGAGTGCGGCGAAGCGTGATAGCGCTTCTCTTGTTTTGTTAATTAAATAACTACGCATTTCATGCCGCATATATATAAGAAAACTCTTCAGCGCTCAAACGGTTAAAGAGAATGTATCCGCAAGTTTTCAATGATGTAATTTTTCTTATGTGAATAAAATATTCATTTAATTCATTTTGCTTTGTATTCTATTTACTTTAATAGACTAGAATTAACATATTTAATTATAATTTCTATTTAAGCGTATTTTTTACATTGAACCGATAAGCTACAAAAACTCGCCATACAATCGAGTACAAAAGAAACATCCCATCTTATAATTTATTCAATAGTGTAATTATATTTAAATAAATTGGGTTAACATTTCTTTCTAGTTATTTAGTTTTATTTAGGAAAATCTTACAAATAATTGAATCGGAAAAAAAGAAACGTTTACATTTTAGTATTTAATGTAAAATCCTTCCACAAATTTTTTCTCTTGTAATTTAATGAAAACTTCTTACACTGATACCCTATTTAAACAAAAAAGATATAATCCAAACCGTTTGGAATTCGCGCCATCCCAATATCTCAGCTCCAATGATACAATTTCGACCAAACTTCATATACGTAGCAACGGCGCCAAATGCAAGCTATATGAAAAGTGAAGAAATATTTCATCTTTGAAAAGCTTGCATTATTTTCTAGTGAAATTTTTGGTGTACAGCAAAATGATTGTCATTTCATGAATCTTCCTAAATTTGATCAAGGAAGAATTGTTTCAAGGAAAGCGAATTATCCTTCCTGGAACGCAAAATGAGAAAAATTGAGTTTATAAACTATGAGAACACATAAATATGAGAAGCAATAAATTATCATTTATATATTTCGACTCATGAAATTAAGACAACATTTTTCCAAAATGTCAATAAATTTGCATGAATCCATATGAAACATAGGTTTAATTTTCGCACCAGCATTTCCTTTTCTTGCAAATACAAATATGCGTCACTTTTAAAACGTTTGAAAAGGAGCTTAGACTCATGAAGTACAAATATGCTTTCTTATCGATATGCTCATAGATAAATCTTTAATCGATTTATTCATTGATATGTGTCTCCTTGAAATGCTCTTATAATTCAGTCCTTTATATTTGCTTTTATAAAGGTAGATCAAATCGGTTTATTTATATATGAGTCTGAATTAAATTACAAACCCTTCTGTATCATTACGAACAGGTAATGGTGCAACAGGTTTATTTCAGAGGTTAAAAATGGTTATAGAAGATTGTTAAAGTTGATGAATAATCTAAAGCAGATTTTTCAATTTCGAACCGCTTTCAAAATCAATGAAACTCATTTTTAGAGATGTATAGTAAAGTTAGCGCCCATTTCTATTCCTTCAGAGACTCTCCACTTTAAAAAATCTGGCAAAATGGATCTGCATGAAACTGACATAAATATAAGAATTTTCCAAAATCTTTGAAGTATTAAAAAATTATATTTTAAGGAAGCATATGTGTTGCTTTGGAGTCTTTAGTTAAAGATACTATATATGATTTTGAGTGTCCAAATCTAACATTATCTTTAATGAAAAATCACCTTTTTTTAAAAAAATAATTATGGATTTTACGGAATGCTGTACTTTTAACTTTTACAAAGTCATCAATTAATTGCGTGTAAGCAATCAAAACAAGAATATTTAAGCACTAACCTCACATAGGTGGTTAATGGTTTTTCATTAACTTAGTTTAATCCTTAGTTATTTTTCCTTAGCTATCTATAAATATTCACCACCAAGCCTGTGCCAATAACTGAATAAATCAACATTTACCAATGCGCGTGAATGATTACTGTGTATGCTAACGCATCATCCCCAAATCGGATAATAGGAACACATAAATATATAGGTATTATTAGAACTTCAATAAAATTTATGTTAAGTACTATTTTCTTTTTCTATATGAGGAGAAATGCTAATTTATGAGGACAAACTTGGCTTATTTTTTAGTTCTATTTGACATTTTGATTATATTCAAATGTAATGTATATGTATTTTTTTCAGGATTATATGGGAAAAAATTCGATGGTTCTTCCTCCATATCACGATCAACTTGACGATCCAGTTCGTTTACCATTGTCTCCTAGTGTACCAATTTGTGCACCAAATAAGTCAGTTTCTCCATACGGATTACTTGTTCCGGGAGATAATGTAAGTATCCATTAAATATTTTGAATCCTGAAATAATGAATTGTATTTTTAAGAGGGTTATCAATAAATTTGTGCATATCCTCATGAAATTTAATTTTATTATCAGAATTTTTTTGAAGAGTACTTTAAAAAATCTACGTCATCTTAATTTAAACAAATCTACATCACTTTTAAAAGTCATGGGGAAGTTATGACTTATAAGTACACATGCATTTTCTAATAGATATGCTCCTAGATTGAATCTCTAATCTATTTGTTCATCGACATATCTATTTGTTATGCCTAATAATTTAAATTTAATGCAGTTAATATTTGTTTTAATAAAGTATATCTAATCAGTTTATATACATTTATAATTCACTTTATTTACATATGTAGTGAATTTGAGCTGAGTTACATCAATAGGTAATGGTATAGCAGAAAATAATTATAAAGGGTTGTTAAATCTGATCGATAATCTGAAACAAAATTTCATGAAAGAAGTTTTCAGTCTCGAACCGATTTCAGAATCAATGAACCTCACTGTTAACGCCCATTTTCATTCACCCAACTTCTTTTAAAGAAATTTGATCTGCTTGACAAACCAGCAAATTCATGATATCAATTTGAAATATCAAAAGATTATATTTTAAGGAAGTTTCTTTACTCCTAAAAGATACTAGAAACAAAGCCTTTAGTTCCCAAAGCTAACAAAGTTTTATCTTTAATGAAAAATCACTATTTTATGAAAATAATCCAGGAATTTAGGGAAGCAAGACCTGAAATATAAGCTGTACTTTTAACTTTTACAAAGCTATGCATATCAGTAAATTTAAATAAATATTATTGCAAATTTTTTAATTCCAATTATTATTGGTTTATATTAGAATTTTTATGTATTGTGTATATGATATACATGCTTCAGATAATGTGTATCTGTACAATGTATTCAGTTCATAAATTTGCTTATTGAATTTCTGAAAGTCATTAAAAAGAA
Organism: Latrodectus geometricus; assembly: GCA_026290005.1. Taxonomy (NCBI): domain Eukaryota; kingdom Metazoa; phylum Arthropoda; class Arachnida; order Araneae; family Theridiidae; genus Latrodectus; species Latrodectus geometricus. The sequence goes on from JAPDSC010042342.1 coordinate 411,730, forward strand.
ATAGTTTTTTTTTCTACCACTTCATATATTTAATTATTCTTTATAATGATATAAAGCATGATTATAAAATCTTGTTTCTGTGCGTTGGTTTTATAGTTCTTTATTTATGTGTGATAATATTAATTGAATGTGAACAATTATTGTTAAGGTTTCGTTAATTATGATTATTATGTGTCTGGGAAACTTCAGTGTATATGGGTATGATATATTATATGGGTATGAATCGAGCCTCAACCCTTCTCTAGATGGTGTAACTTGTATTTGCTACATTAAACCACATCAGAAACATTAGTTGATGTTGAGAGTCCGAGAGAGGCAGAAAACTGACCGTTCGTGCATTTCGTTCATTGATTAAATGTAAGGCAATCAGAACTGGAATGTTTAAGAACTGACCTCAAGTAGATTAAATGTTTTCCATTATTATCTTATCTATTTTCAAACTTAGTCATCCATGATTATTCATCAAACAAGTTGCTCCAATAATGAAATAAATAAACAATTACTAATAAATGATTGTGTGTGGCTGTATGGTAATGTGGCAACACTACTCAATACAAAAAGTTTGTAAGCTAGCTGTGGCAACATGTTGAATGAAATTACGCCAACAATCTGAACAAGCAGCATTGTACTCCTTGGTGACATCTGTAATGTTTGAATGTTTTTCACGTCTAATTTTCTTATATTAATAAATATGTTATTAAGTTTAAATTACTTGTTTTAAGTAGCATACACGCAGCCTCATTGGTGACCTAAAGGATATTACCATTTTCGAGCGACCGGATACCAGCCGCAAAATACACGTGGTAATTTACATGTTTCTTTTCTTCGAGTGGTAGGAATGAACGGTCTGATTTATTTTAACTGATTTCTTTAATTACGTGTTTAAAATGCAGGACGATGTGCTAATTGTTTCCGATTCACAAATTTCTAAATTGGGTATAAAGTTAACGCCGTTATGGAAAAGTAATAAGAAACTATGGTTCATTCAAGAATGTAATTTCCAATTATCCGGTATAACATCTGACCTTACGAAATACAACAACATTGTTTTGGCAATAGATCCGGAAACGCTTTCTCCTGTGTCAGATATTTTGTTCTGCCAGATAAGGATAAATATATATAAATAACGCCTGATTCAGGAATTTTCCGATTCCGAGAATCAACAGATTTGAAAGTTACTCTCAGAGCTTCATTTGGGAGACAATAAACCATCTCACCTGCTCAGAAAAATGAGTGAATTAGCTAGCACAGCTTTATCAGATGATTTTTAAGAAACTTATGGTTTCACACACAGTGCCTGCCAGTGGATATTCAGAGTATTCATTCTGTGAGCTCTGAACCACTTGAAAATCTGATGAAAATGGCAGATAGAATCACCAAAAGATTGAGTGCACTGCGCGGAAACGATCGAGACCGTTCACGTGGGAGGTATTATAAATCGGCGCTTGACAATAAACAGCGAAATTTGTAATTATCATCAGAGATTTGGTAAGAAAGCGAAGAAATGTCGCCATCTTTGTTCTTTTTCGACTTCCGACGAGGAAAACTAGATTCGATTATCGATGCTCAGATTTCGGCGACGGCCACTCCGATAGCTCATAAATCGTGACGCCTATTTGCTTGACACAAAAAGACTCACATAAAATTCTTAGTAGATTCTGGGTCAGATGTCTCGTGTGTTCTAGTGTAACTAAAAAGTCACGGCCTGCGTTTTTAGAATTATATGCTTCCAATAACACAAAAATTCACACTTATGGAACAAAATCATTAAATTTAGATTTGGGATTAATACGCAGTTTTAGCTGGAAATTTCTTATTGCATTTATTCCTTTGCCAATAATTGGAGCTGATTTTTTTTAAAGAATTTTGATCTATTAATAGATTCGAAACTCCCCAGATTAATAGATAGTATCACTAAGCTCATGCAGACTGGAACTTTTGCGAACTCAACCGACCATGTTTCAGTTAAATTTATTTCTGGAGACTCCCCTTACCATAAAATGTTGGCAGAGTTTCCAGGATTAACTAATATTTCTCCAAAGATTACATCTGTGATGCACAATACAGTTCATTACATAGAGACAACCGGCCTTTCTGTGGATAGCAAACCAAGACGTTTAAATCGAAAACTATTTGATTCCGTTAAAAGGGAATTTCAATTTATGATGGAGCATGGAATATGTAGACCGTCGAAATTCACCCTGGTCTTCCCCTTTCGAAATACCAAAAACTTCTCGTAGAATTTGCCCGGTAGGTGACTATCGCCAAACCAATGCGTGTACAATCGCAGACTGGTATTTCATACCACATATCCAGGATTTTTCCAACCCCTTTTATGGCTGTTAATATTTTTCAAAAGTTGATATTATACGGGATACTTTACTATACCGCGTACACATTCAAAAAAACTGCCGTGTGCACTCTTTTCAGCCTTTTCGAGTTAAAATTTGGCTTATGTGGAGCCACTCAAACTTTCCAGAGATTCATGAATGAAATGCTGGGTGTTTTGTTTATTTAGATAATATATTAATTTTTAGTAAAAATGAAGATGAACATAAAATTCATGTACAGATGATAATTTAGAAATTAAATGAATATGGATTAACAATTAACAGCTCAAAATACATTTTTAGTATCTGAGACATTAGAGTACCTGAAATTTCCTTTTTATGGCATTTAGTTTTCACAGAATGGAACAAAACCCTTTCCTGAATAAGTTGCACACATATTAGGTTACCTGCAACCTAAAATGATCAAATATCTTCAACGTTTCCTGGGTTTGTTAATTTTTTTTGCCGTTTTCTGCCGAATGTAGCTGAAAATCAAACAACACTAAATAGCTATTTGAGAGGCTCCAAGAAAAATGATAACACAAAATTCGAATGGTCTGATAGAGCTGAGCAGGAATTTCAGAAATGCAAATAATTAATCGGAAATGCAGTTCTCTTAGCTCACCCTCATCCAGATGCTAAATTAGGGCTACAATTAGATGCATCAGATTTTGCTATCGAGGGATAACATGTGTGGATGAAGTGATGACTGGACGACGACATCGAAGACAGTTCCGGCAAACGGACGGTTTTGTAAGAGGTCGAATTGTAGGCCTATTTACGACTGGTTGATCTTACTGTCGTATTGCTGCTGAAACCCACCTAGATGCATCAACTGTGTATAGAATTTGGACCAGATAGGTGAATGAACAAAATGCTAATAGTCTCATAAGACCAGACCCATCTAGACGGACAACAGAACGGACGGATCGACGCATCCGACGGGCAGCTATGGCGGCCCCAAAATCAATTTCTTTTAACATTCTGCTCTATATGCAGCCAGTTATGGATGCTCCAATATCTGCGAAATCAGTTGCACGAGGATTGGCTGAAAGTGGTTTGCACACATACCGCCCTTTACGAAGACTGCCATTAATGTCAAGGCACCGCACCGTAGGGAGAGATTGCGATGGTGTCGTCAACGAGCCACTTGGACGACTGAATGGCAGAATGTGTTCAGCGACGAGTCTGGGTTCTGTTTGCATAATGATAGTCACCGGGTGAAAGTCTGGGGGCGTCGGGGAGATAGAGCCAATTCGACCACTATTGTTGAACGTCATACCATTTGTCAACGGGGAATAAGGGTTTGGGGTGCAATCAGCCACGATAGATCACCCCTAGTACGCATGAGAGACACATTGACGTCATGATGGTACGTTAATGAACCATTGTGCTGCAATCTGTTGTGCTACCTTACCTTCAACAGCTGCAAGATAGTGTTTTCCAGAAGGATAACACAGCATCGCACACGGCACTAGTCAGCAAACAAGCCTTGTAGAATATCTAGTTGCTTCCTTGGCCTGCGATGTATCCTGATCTTTCCCCGATAGAGTATATCTGGGAGAGGATTGGACGTCGTTTGTCTGCTATGCCCCAGCCTCCGTCGGAGAATGAACTGTGGAGAATGGTTCAGACCATATGGTCTTCTATCCTCCAGGACACCGTCCGCATGTTAATTGACTCCCTACCTCTCAGAGTATCTGCTTTCATTGCCGCGAGAGGAAGCCATACTACAAATTTTCTGCATATTTCATCAATGTTTAAATTTATCTTTTTGTAAATAACATCACTTATTTATATATGCATGTTCTCTGTCTGTATATCAATTTTTATCACATTCTATCCAATATTTTATGGTGTTGCATTTTCTATGTCAGGCAGTGTATTAATAAATATGTTATTAAGATTAAATAGCTCATTTTAAGTAACATATACGCAACCTCACTATTATTTCATCCCTACACGTGTGAATACATAAATTTATAAATGTTATTAAAACTTCATTAAAATTTGTGTTTAAGTGCTGCATTCTTTTTTTCTTTAGAATGAAAAATGTTAATTTATTACTTTTTGAGGACATCTAGCTCATATTTCGATTCTATTTAATATATGATTACATTCATATTAACATATATCCTTTTTTTTCAGTTTTATTCTCATGAGTTTCTGGTTCCTCCTCCATATCATGGTCAACTTGATAAAATGATTTGCTTACCGATGCCCCCTGGTATACGAGTTCATGCACCAACAAAATCAGTTCCTCCATTTGGATTACCTGTACCGAGAGACATTGTCCAAACGCATGGCATGAAACATCACGGAGGAAACGCACAAGATACATCTCCCGATGTCCATTCTCCTGGGGTTGTTAATCAGGAGCCTGGAATGCAGAAGTGTGGGAGAGAAGCCATTGTAAATCAATCCTTATCATGTTCAGCATTATACCCTGTGGCTGCCAACTAGGATACATGATCTGTTCCATTAGTTTCCAACTTATAATTTATTTCCTGTAGTAATTGTATTTATTTTAAATGTAGTGTAGTGAATAAAGATTATATATAGGGCCCCTTCAAATATATACATTTTCATTTATTGAAGTTCATGTTTTAAATCACAACTAACTTCTATTAATAACTCAAACTAAAGCATGCAAGACATAAATGCAAACGTATGATAATGGAAATACATAAAAGCGTGTGCCATTACATAAAATATTAGTGCTGCATATCTTCACCAGTTTCTTAAGTTCAACTGCAATAATAAAGGCTTTGCTAAAAATGATAAAGTCAAGAGTATATTCATCACAAATTAAAAATTACTTTTTAACTAAAACAATTTATGGAAACATGAAAATAAAAATCTACCCTGAAAAGTAAAATGTTTTAATTTGACGTATGATTTTAAATCATTTGAAATTTTAAATCTTAATGTTTGTACTTGAGATATATTAATTTTAATAAAATACTATTTTACATCTGAAAATAATGAAAAAATAATTTGCAATTAGAAAGATTTGCATTAATCTTGATTTTACGTTTCCCACCATGCTCAAATATGATTTACACTATATATAAAGGAAAAAAAGTTCTTTTAAAGTTTTACTTTAAAAGAAACTGAATTTTTGACATTTTCTTTTGCCATATTAAAAAATTCGCAAAAACATATTAATAAAAAAAAAATTAAAGCTCTTGTGCTTATGCAAAGATTTGGCTTAAGAAAGATAAATCAATGTAAAATAATATTTTTTTAAAAAAAGTCTCTGAAAGATTCGTGAATAATCGCAATTCCTATTCATGTAACAACAAAATGCCTTTAATGAACTCCATAGCTAAATTCTAGGGAATAATATGCAAAAAATAAATTGATAAAACATCTATTTAAAAATAAAACAAGCTTTTATAGAGCTCAATATTAATTCTAGATAAAATTTGCTCAAGTATTTAATTTTCAAAAGAATACTTAACACATAAATGTTAAAAAATCTAATCTGTGCTTAGTAATCAGTTAAAAAGTAATGATTAATGAATTTAATTAAAATATTTGAACTAAATCAAAATGCTCATTTACCATTTTAATTAATACATTATGACAGAAAATAAGACTGATAATTTTATTAATGTAGCCATGTTCAAATTTTTGATTACCTTGTCCTTCCATTTAATTGAGAGGAAAAAAAATCAAATATAAGTGCAGTTAGTCTAGAAAAATAGCTATTTTACTCATCATTCATTATAATGGAATTTTATTAAGTAATGAAAAACAAATCTTTTTTCAACCTTAATGAATGGAAAAAAGGAAAAAATTATTTTTCTTAAAAAGTGACACTGTAATATAATATATAAATATTCATTAAATTCCAAATTTAGGTAAATAATAACAATGAATGTTGATTCCATTTATATTAATATTCTAGTCATTTTAAAATACTAAAGTCAATTTGTGGTATTGATTCCAAATTTGGCAGGATTTTATACAATTATTTCTAGGTTTTGAGATAAAGATAAAATTAAATTTCATTAATAACATAAGTACCCAATCTTTTTGCAGTGCAAATCATCTCAAATGTGTCCTTCAGTAATAAAATTAAACTGATTTATATTAATACTATTAAAATAATCTTTTGTATCAGTTCTGACTAACTAATATATTAATTAGAAGTTAAATCAAAACAGAAATCAGACGAAAAGAGAGAAATATAATCATCAAATTTAAAATTATGTGATAACGTTGTAAGATGATGATATACTTAAAACTCTATACTATCCGGTAATATGTAAATTTACTTTTTTTTATATTACAAGGATACTCAAATTTCAGTCTTCCCAATTTAAAATATGGGTCCTTATCTATCTCGAAGGAGGTTATCTAATATTGAAATAAAATAACTTGAAATTTCTAAGGAGTCTCAGAAAAGGTTTTAAGTGATAAAACTTAGATGCTTGTCTGAATCAGATCAAAATTCTGCATGATCATAAAAATGATTTCTTATTAAGAAGGTAGGCTACAGCGCTCTCTATTGGAAACAATTGTAACAAATTTAAATGTTTAAAAATATTTTTTTACTGTTTTTTGTAAGTGAATTAATTTTTTTTTCTTCATGATAAAGAAAATCTTATTTATATACTCTGTAAATTATCTAAGAACGATGCACACATGTAATATCATTGATTATTATTCTCGTACAAAAAATATATAAACATTGAATGATGTAATACAGTTACATTCCTAAACTAGATTTAAATTTCGAAATTTTAGGGAATTTTTTTTATATAAATTTAGGAATTCAACAGTTTTTCCTAAGGCCATCGAGAGAATGAAATTTCCCACTCATATTAATTGAAGTAAAAATGCATTAGTCTGAAATGCAGCACAGAACTTACTAACTTAGAAAATTATATTGAAGGATTTATTATTAAAAAATTTCCACACACACATTTAAATTATTTCAAATAAAATATTTTATAAAATACAACAATTCATTTCTAGAGAAACCAATAATAATTAATGTCATCAACTTCGAGTGTTTGATTCATACACTATATTGTGTCATTTCACAAATACTTTTTTTTTAATTTTAGATAGTTTTAAGGTGCTTCAAAATATTAAAAAATAACAACCTTTTTTTTTTAATTTTGGTAATATTTCCTTAAAAATATGTGTGAAAATTTTTTCAACTGTTTAGAAAATAATTCACTTTAACATTTTTTTAAAATGCAAAACATTGTCCAAATATGAACTTATAAGCGGTAAAATATTGTAAATAAGGAGGATAGTGTCAACAATTTTAAATTTTAATGACTTCTAACCTATTTAATTTTGAAATTAAATTCTCCCTTGTAATGTGACAAGACGCTACATCCATCACACATTTTAAGAGCTTGGGTAATTAATATAATTTTATAAGTTAAAATTAATTTAAAAGTACATTGTATTAAAAACAATTGATGGATATTATAAGTTATATATAAAATAAAGATATAAGCAAATTTTTTTTTTTTTTTTTTTTTTTTTTTTTTTTTTGCTGAAAATGGGAGAAGAGAATTACAAATGAAATTTTTTCTCATTTTCAAACTGTAGAGTAAGCTAATTTTGAGTTCGATGTCAAAAACGTCGCTTCAGCACCAGTGAATGAAATTTGACTGTCAACTGAATGAAAGACAAGGATGATCGGCATTCAGTGACTGTTTTGTTTCAATGAGTACGCTGTCTCAGCGAAGGCATTTAACTGATTCAGAAGCTTGGAGAGTTGTTGGTAGGTTAGAAGGGGACCGAAGTAGCGCTAGCCATTGGAGTGTCATACAGTGTGATTTCTAGGATCTGGAACCATTTTTTGGAGACTGGAAGTGCAGGCCAAAGATCAGGGCTAGGTCTTAGACGGGCAACAACGCCCAATGAAGATCGTTATTTAGTGTTAACGGCTTAGAGACATTGAAATATGAACCCTACCCTTCTCGAACAGTACATTCGCTCGGCTACTGACACCACGGTTTCAACTCAGACTGTCCAAAACCGGCTCCATGGTGTCGATTTCTATGCACGCCAACCGATGGTATGTGTTAAATTAATATCAAAGCATCGTCGCGACCACAGGGAGTGGGCAACAGAGCATGTGAACTGGAGGAGAAATGAATAGAGCAATGTTTTTTTTCTGACGAATCCCGTTTTTCTAATCATCTTGATAATGGCGTATTTTCATCTGGAGGGACCATGGCAGTAGGAATAATCTTGCGTTCGTGCACGAAAGTGTCAGATTTGGCGTTGAGGAAGTGTTGGTGTATGGTAGCATCTCCATTGACGGGCGTCCAGACCTCTATATCATTCGAGATGAACTTCTGACTGATCGCCGATATAGAGATGAGATCCTCAGACCTACTGTAGTCCCTTACGCTTCAGCGATCGGAGATGACTTCATTTTAATGGACGATAACAGCAGGTCACATCGTGGAAACCTGGTGGAGGATTTTCTTTTCGATGAAGGAATCGTAAGAATGGAATGGCCAGCTTGTTCTCAAGGCATGAATCCAATAGAGCACGTTTGGGGTGTCCTAGGAAGATGAGTTGCTGGCCACCAACCACTCCCACAAACTCTCCAAAACTGGAAAGAGCTCTTATGGAAGAGAGGTACAGAATACTCTAACTCGTGATTAATAGCCTCATTGACTCCATGCCTCAAAGGCAACGTTGGCGTTGCTGGTCTTTAGTGGAAACCATACCCCCTACTGAAAATGATTTCGTTGAAGAAAACACATTTTCTTATTCCTTTTCTCTCATATGCACAAATTGTGTTTTTTTTTCCTTTTGTACACAAATGCGCAATAAAATGCTTTTTTTTCTGCCAAACATTTGTAATTTATTCTCATATAACCCACTACGTCTGTCGACTACAGGTATCAATCAGTTAATATGTTTCCGAGCCACAAGATTTACCAAAAACCGCAATATCCTTTAATTGTTTTGAGCAGTGTATAATTAAAAGTATATTAAACTGATAAATTTTAGAAATTTTTTTATTTAAATAAATTTTTTTATGTTAATTCCATTCTAATAAAAATGCTCGTTCCTATTTTATAATTTGTTCTTTGATAATAAGGGATTTATTTTCAACCAACAAAATATATTACACAATAAGATTATACAATTATAAATATAATATAAATTGAATAAATTTATACTACTAGATAAATTTAAAGTTTATGTAGTATAAATTTAATTTATATTACACAGAAAAGCATTCATATCTTTAGGATAAATTCTATTCTCTGAAAACTGTTCAATTCTCTTTTAAAGAAGTGCATCTTCAAATTAAAACAAATAAGAATTAAGTTAATGCAGCTCTGAAGTTCTTTTCATCATATACTTCAATTTCTATTTGAGTGTAAAAGGGTAATGAGCACAAGGGAATTAATGTATAACAAAAGATGAAATGTTAATAAATAGTCACAATGATCAGAAATGCAGAATTATTTTATATTTACTACTATATCACCTGTTTCCTACCTTATCTCTAAAACACACACAAATATATGTATGTGTAGAGTGATTCAGTGGATTAGTTATAAAAAGACATATTTATACTGCTCTATATAGTACCTTCTCGAACTAGTAAGCAATATAGCATGAAGACAATAATCGGCGGAACACCTACTCGTGTCCGCAAAGCAACAGTAAGTCTCTCTTACTTCATTACAACGTAACATCTAACTAGTGACGCTGAGTACTAGTTAGATGTTACGTTTGTTTCTATTGAAAGATTATTAGATGTTACGTTTGTTTCTATTTTGTTTCTATTGAGTTTGTTTCTATTGAAAAATAACTAATTTCTCGTCGGATATATCATAAAACAGTTCTTTTAAAGATATAGAAATGAAAATTATGCATGAAATAGAAAAATTTGGTTAGACTATACTTTATTGTGCCCCTTTGATTCTCGCCAAGTTGTGATCGTGATTGATCGCCAAGCTGGGCAAAACCGACTCGTGTTCTGATTGGCTTAGATCCAGTAGAGGTTCTGACTGGTTTATCTGATTAGTTACTTGTTTGCACAGTAATCGGCGCGAACAGGAATGGTGCCAAAAAATCACCAAATTCGCCAAAGGACACCCTAAAGTATAGTTTTACCAAAAATTTTTATAATGATTTTTGTCGATAAACAAAGTACTTTTCATGGAAGTGACGAAAAATGTTGTGATTTATAAGATCAATTTTTTTTTTTAAAAAATGAGCTGGGTTTTCCCAAATTGAAAGAAATATCCCACTTGTGCAATACATGGAATTTATGATCACAGAGATTAGGGAATTCTTTAAAATTCCTGTAGAAGGCCAAAAGCTGAATTGGGAAATAAAAGCGATCCCCAGCAATCCTTACTGCTAGAAAGTCCCAAACGTATTTTACAATGTGCATGCCTGAAATATAGTGGCCAACCAAATGTTGGTTTCATGATACCAATTCGGTTCAGACATTAACTTCGCTCATCCAAAAAAGACAATTTCATGTACAAAAGCCGGTCTAAACAGTGTCAAAACTATTATGATCAGCCTCTTGTTAGATTGTTTACCATAGCATGACTCGTCGGTGACGAAAATATTGCTCTATTCATCTCGTTCCCATCTGAGATTCTTCTGTTGGTAGAGCATCGTACCTATTGGCACAAACTCCAGTAGAAGGGAACTCATAAATCAATACAATGAAAATAACCAATTTTAGTGCAAATTCTTATTGATGCCTGTAGTTTTTAGGTTTTGTTGTAATAGAATAGGCTTTCATCGTGGGGTTTCTTCTGGTCATACATTCAAATCCTCATTTTACATTTGTCGCATAAATTCAATGAATATTTTCACTATTCTAATTCTTTAGCCTGGAAAGGATAATTCTGATCACTTAAAAACGTCAGCTACAACAATTTGATTTTGTCGCACCATTAAGCAAACAATGGCCTTCCAATTTGACAATTTGGTTGAGTTTTGTTATTAGGACTATGTATTCACTGTCATCTGCTACAGAAGGATAAAATGCAAACTACACTACTGACCATTAAAATTGCTACACCCAAAAGGCGACATGCTACAGACGTGAAATTTATACGAAAGGAACAAGGTGCTATGATATGCAAATGATTAGCTTTTCAGCGCATTCAGACAAAGCAGGCGCCAGTAGCGACACCTACATTGTGTTTAAATGAGGAAATTGTTCAGCCGGTTCCTCATACACAAATTGCATTTGAACGTTGTTGCCTGGTGAAAACTTATTGTAATGCCTCGTTTAAGAATGAGAAATGCATACCAGCACGTTTCTGACTTTGATAAAGGTCGAATTGTAGCGTACCGGGACTGCGGTTTATCTTATCGCAGTATTGCTGCTCTCGTCGGTCGAGATCCAATGACTGTTAGCAGAATATGGAATCGATGGCTTCAGGACGGTAATACGGAACGCCATAAGGGATCTCAACGGCCACCTATCACTAGCAGCCGAAAAGACAGGCATATTATCCGCATGGACGTAATGGATCGTGCAACACGTCACGAGCCGTGAGTCAAGAAACGGGGTCGTTTGGAAGACAACAAGTGTCTGCACGACATTTGCAGCAGCATGGACTCTCAGCTCGGAGACCATGGCTGCGGCTTCCCTTGACGCTGCGTCATAGACAAAGCGCATTCACTGCTGTGATCAACGACGAACCTGGGCGCACGAATGGCGAGACGTCATCTTTTCAGATGAATCCAGGTTCTGTGTTCAGCATCACGATGGTCGCATCCGTGTTTGGCGGCATCGTGGTGAACGCACACTGGCAGCGTGCATTCGTCATCGTCATACTGACCCATCACCTGGCGTGATGGTATAGGTGCCATTGGATACATGTCTCGGTCACCTCTTGATCGCATTGACGGTGCTTTGAACAGTGCACGTTACATTTCTGGTGTGTTACGACCCGTGGCTCTACCCTTTATTCGAGCCCTGCGAAACCCTACGTTTCAGCAGGATAATGCCCGACCGCATGTTGCCGGTATTGCACGGACCTTCCTTGATACGGAACATGTTCGGCTGTTGCCCTGGCCAGCACTTTCTCCAGATCGTTTACCAATAGAAAACGTCTGGTCAATGGTTGCCGAGCGACTGGCTCGTCACTAAACGCCAGTCACTACGGTTGATGAACTGTGGCATCGTGTTGAAGCTGTATGGGCATCTGTACCTGTACATGCAATCCAATCTCTGTTTGACTCAATGCCCAGGCTCTGTTATGACTGCTGTTATTACTGCCAGAGGTGGTTGTTCTGGGTACTGATTTCTCAGGATCTATCCAGCCAAATTTTTTGAAAATTTAATAACATGTTATTTCTAGTATAATATATTTGTCCAATAAATATCATTTATTGGACATTAACAAAATATCATTTTGTTATCTGCATTTCTTCCTGGTGTAGCAATTTTAATGGCCAGTAGTGTACTTAGCAGTCCTTGTCAAATAAAAGCAGTTTTTAGGTACAAAGTTTTTAAACTACCAATTTCATGAATTAGGAAATTTTTCTTTTTAAACATTTTATTTGGTGTGTACTTAAACAAAGTTAAATGCCTATTTATGATAATGACTTATGGTAATTTCATACCGAATTTACTATAAACCTTGTTGTTTTGAGCAGGATATATATGATGACAGTAAAAAGAAACTAACTTTTATCTAAGTTTTAAGTCTTTCGAGGAAAAAACCATATTGTAAATTTTTATTATGCAAAAAAAAAAAGTTTTCATACTTATAATTTTTACTATACACAGCACAGTATGTACAGTGTAAATTATATACTAATATCGCTATGTTTACATAATTAGTGAGAGAAGAAAAAAATTTATTTTTTTAAATTTAATTACAGAATAAATAATTTCATCAAGTCATAAATTTGATAATCTACACATTTTCTGAAGGAGGCAATTTTTAATTTACATTTTCCAGTTCATTATAGATATAAAAATATATATAAGTGGTTAGTATTTATTAATTCACATGTGTGTGTTGTTGTTTTGAAATAAGAATTCTCATACAACTGTATAGACAAATCTGTCTCCAAATTTGATTGCAAAAAGAGTGATAATGATTTAAGAACGGTTTTGAGGACGACATTGGAAGAATGCTATTCTTCATATCATAGGCATGTGATATTTTTTATGAAGGCAATTTACATGTAGGTCTTTATCGCTACTGTCGATCACCATGGCATTTGCCACGTATATTATGTTATCAATTTCATATTAATTATTTAACAATTTATTGTATATAATATTCTTATGTAATTTATTTCTGTACTTTTAATTTAATTATTTAAAATAATATTTATTTCATTATAATTTTCATTTATCAATTTCATATTAATTATTTAAAAACTATTGTATTCACATATAATACCATTCAATTTTTATTCACATATTAAAATTATATAATTATTTCTATACTTTAAATTTATTTCTTTACATTATTACTTATTTGTCTTTAGGTTTTTAACTATTTGATTACAATTTATTAAACAATTTCATATTATTTATTTAAGCACTTATTGTACTTATATAATATGATTTTTTAAGTAACTATTTCTGTTTTTTCAATTTAATGCTTTAAATTATTATTTACATAAATAAAATTCATTCATCAATTTCATTTTTTTCTTTAAAAACTTATTGCACTCCTATAATATATTTAATATATATTATTTTATAATTTATTTATACCGTACTATTTTTTTATATAATTATTTATGTACTCTTAATTTAAATATTTAAATTATTGATTTAATTAAAAAACGTTTATAAGTTTCATATTAATCAATTAAACACTTATTGTTGTTATATAATATTATTTATTTATGTAATTATTTCCATACTAATAGTTTTATTCTTTAACAAAATATTCATATTTAATTAAAATTTATTTATCAATGTTCTATTAATTATTTAAACACTTATTGTATTCATGTGATAGTATTTATTTATTAAATTATTTCTGTAATTTAAATTGAATTTTTTTATTATTTATATAATTAAAACTCATTTAACAATTGCATATTAATTATTATAAGACATTTTATATTTATATATTATTTTTTTATTTAATTATTTCAAAATTTTTAATTTGTTTCTTTAATTGTTATTTATTTAATTAAAATTATAACTTTCAAATTATTTAAATTTACATTGAGTTTATTTATATAATATTATTTTTTATTCAATTATTTCTGCATTTTTAAGTTTATTCTATAAATTATTTTTGTTTTAGTTAAAATTTATTTATAAATTTCGAATTAATTATTTAAAGCTTTATTGTATTTATATATTATATTTTTTATGTAATTACTTCTGCATTTTTAGCCTTATTCTTTAAATTATTATTTGTTTAATCAATATTCATTTATAAATTTCATATTAATTATTTAAAAAGTTATAGTTCAATAATATTATTTTTAACATAAAATTATTTTCGTATTTTTAATTTAATTCTTTAAATTATTTTTCATTTAATTAAAATTCACATATCATAATTGCCTATAAATTATTTAAATACTTATTGTATTTAATTGCTATTTATTTATGTAATTATTTAAATTAAATAAATTAAATAATTAAGTATTTAATTAAATTAAATTAATTTAATACATCCAATTATTATTCATTTAATTAATATACAATTATCAATTTTATTAATTTTTTAAATACTTATTATATTTATATAATAGTATTTTTTTATGTATTTGTTTCTATATTTTTAAGTTATTTTTTGATTTATTAAAAAAATTACTTTATCAATTTCGAACTAATTATTTATACACTAACCTTATTTATATAATAGTTTTATGCAATTATTATATCTTTAATTTTATTCTATATATTATTTTTGAATTAAATGTCATTTATCAATTTCATATTGAAAATTCAAACACTTATTGTATTCACATAATAATATTTTATGTAATTAACTCTATAATATGTTAACTTAATTCTTTAAATAATTATTTATTATATTAAATTCCATTTATCAATTTTATATTAATTATTTAAAAATTTATATCATTTATAAATTTCTTTATGTAATTACTTCTGGATTTTAAACTTAATTCTTTAATTTGTAAATTCTTTAATTTAAATTCTCTCTCATTTGTGAATTTCATATCAATTATTTAAAAACTTACTGTAGTTAATTAATATTAATTTTTATGTTATTAATTCTATATTTCTTATTAAACTTTTTAAATTTAAGTATTATTTATTTAATTAAATGTCTTTTATGCCATATCAATTATTTAAACACTTATTGAATTTATATGACATTATATTTTATTAATTATATCTATATTTTTAATTTAATTCTTTATTAATTTATTTTATACATTTCATATTAAATATTGAAACACTTTTTGTATTTATATAATATCATTCTTTTGTGTAATTATTTTTGTATTTTTAATTTAATATTAAAATTCTTCTTTATTTAAATAAAATTATTTTATGAATTCAATTTTCATTATTTATACACTTATTCTATTCATACAATGTTATTTATTTTTGTTATTAATTTTGTATTCTTAATTTAATATTTTATTATTCATTAAAATTCTATTTTTAATTATACTTTTAATTTTAATTTTCTTTTAAATTATACTTTTTTAATTTAATTTCTATTTTCAATTTCAAAATAATTACTTTTATTAATAATTACTAATTTCCTATAATTATGTAATATTTTTTTTGTAATTATTTTTGTAATTTATTGCTTTAAATTATAGTGTATTTAATTAAACATCATATATGAATTTCATATTAATTATGTAAAACTTTATTTTATTTATAAAATATATTTTTTTATGTAATTATTTGTGTAATTATTATTTAACTAAATTATTATTTAACTAAAATTTATTCATTATTCATTTATTATAAAATTCATTTATCATTTATCCATTTCATATTATTTATTTAATTACTTATTGTGTTTATATAATATTATTTTTTATGAATTTAATTCGGTATTTATAATTTATTTCCTTGAATTATTAATTATTATTTTAAATTCTTTATATCAACTTCATGTGAATTTTTTATATCTTATTATATTTATATAATATTTTTTATGTAGCTATTTTATTTCTGACTGTTAACTTAAATCTTTAAATTGTTAGTAAATTAGTTAAATTTCATTTATCAATTACATATTAACTATTTAAACACATCTTGTTTTTAAATAACTTTATTTATTTTTCTTATTCATATAATATATTTAATATTATATAATATTTCATATTGCATTTATGTAATATTATTTATTTCAGTAATATAAATTTATCAATTTCATATTTATTATTTAAACATTTAATGTATTCATGTATATTTTTTATTTATTTTTTTTGCATTTTAAATTTAATTCTTTAAATTATCATTTATTTATTTAAAATTTGTTTATCAATTTCGAATTAATTAATTATATGCTTTTTATATTTATATAATATAATTTTTTATGTAATTCTTTTTGTATATTTAATTTCTAATTATTTTTATTTAATTAAAATTTATTAATCAATTTTATTTTAACTGTTTTCACATTTATTGTATTCACATAATATTATTAATTTTTGTATTTTCAATTTCATATTTTAAACTATTATTATTAAATTCATTTAAGATTTTCATATTAATTTTCACTTATAGTATTTTTATAATATTATATTTTTATTTAATTATTTCTATATTATAAATTTAATCCTTTTTTATTTAATTACAATTCATTTATCAATTTCATATTTATTATTTAAACTTTTATTGTATTCATATAAAATTATTTATTTTTTTATTCTTATAATATATGTTATATAGTATAATATTTCATATTGTATTTTTTATTTAATTATTTCTATATTTTAGATTCAATGTTATTTGTTTAGTTATACAATTCATTTATGAATGACACATAAGTTATTTAAACACTACATGTATTTATAACATATTATTTGTTTTCGTAATTATTTTTGTACATAAAATTTAATTCTTTAAATTATTATTTTCATATAATTAAAATACATTTATTAATTTCAAATTAGTTATTTAAATTATTTATTATAATTTAAATAACTAATTTGGATTTTATTCATTTAATATTATTTGTTTTTTATACATATAATAAATTTAATATTATGTATTTTTTTTTGTACTTTTAATTTAAATCTCATTTTATTGTTTAAATATTATTTATTTAATTACAAATAATTTATCTATTTGATATATATTATTTACACAATTATTTCCCATTTATTATTTAAGCACTTATTGTTTTTATATACTATTTATTCAAGCAATTCTTTATAGAAAGAATTATTTGAATAAATAGTATATAAATACAAGTTAATTTAATTCGTTAAATTATAATTAATATTTGTTTAAAACTCATTTATAAATTTTTAATTAATTATTTTGCTTTTACTATAGATATGTAATATTATTTTTTATGTTATTATTTCTGTATTTTTAATTAAATTTTTTAAACTATTATTTATTTAATTAAAATTCATTTATTAATTTCAAATTTATTATTCATGCACTTATTGCATTTATATAAAATTATTTTTTTTATGTTTCTAAATTTCTATTTTTAATAAATTTATTTAATTTATTATTTAAACTTCTTTTATCATTTACATATTAATTATTTATACACTTATTGTATTTATATAATATTATTTATTTTTTTAATTATTTTTTTGCTTTTAATTTTATTCTTTAAATTATGATATATATTTAATTACATTTCATTTATCAATTGCTTATTTAAACGCTTAAAGTATTCATATAATATTTATTTATTTTTCTTATTCATATAATATATTTAATATTATATATTATTTCAAATTGTTTTTATGTATAATATTATTTTTTATACAATTATTTCTGTATTTTCAATTTAATTCTTTAAATTTTTATTTATTTAATCAAAATTCCTTTATTAGTTTCAAATTAGTTATTTAAAAACTTATTGTATTCATTTAATATTTCTTATTTTTTTATTCATATAATAAATTTAATATTATGTAATTATTTTTGTACTTTTAAAGTACATCTTATTGAATTTTTTAAATAGCATTTATTTATACAATTATTGTAATTATATATTATTTATTTTTGCAATTATTTTTCTGAGCTTTTAATTTAATTTATATTTAAGGCTTCAAATTTGGTCGTTCTTCTCTATTTCTTATTAAATGACTTACATTCTTTACTTGTAAAACTAAAAACTATCACTCATGTGCGGAAAAACTATTAGATATCTGATTAACATAAATAAAATCCAAACGTATTGTTGATTTGTGTTATTTTTGTTTTGAATGTGTTATGCAATTCAACACAGTTTTTGTTAGCTTTAGATATTATCTGTAAAATCGATATAGAATCCCAAAATTTAAATTAAAAAAATTAAAAAATTATTGGATGCCCATGTAAAAAATATATTTCTCATGTTAAACATTAACAGGAAGATCAAATATTAGAAAAACTAAAAATGCTTCTGTCGTCTTTACATTAATTATAGTTATAGGAATATTTTGTCGACTAATAATGCTAAAGATAAAAACTTGTGAGGGTTAAACTAGTAATATTTTTTACAAATGATGATATACTAACCAAGTAAGTTATAAAAAGAAAAAGTAAACTAAGTTTACAGATTTTCTTAGAATTTGGAAACATAATTACTTTCTCACATTTGGATTGCATGAAAACAGTTGTCTACACTGGATTTTGCGGTACTATTAGAAGAAATTCCCTCTTTTTTTCGTTGGAAGTCCTATTGATCATAAGCATTTTTGATAAAGGGCACTGTTCATGAGAAACGTTTTTTATGGGAATTTTCTCATTATGTTAACTCATTATGTGTTTATAATGTAACATTTGATTGAAGAGATACAACGAAGCTTGACAAAAAATTCAGTGCCGTTCCTTATTTTGAGTAGATTTCACAAAATTTTTTTCTTAAACCTCAATAACTGCTAATATTTCTTTTGCATTTCTTGTATTGAAAGTCAATCTGTGATTTTTCTGATACTATTCATATGTATAGATGAATTTAAGATATTTTCGTTAAATCATGTATAAGATTTGTAGTTTAAAATAAGGACCTACAATGCTTGAGCGAGCTTTAAAAAATCATGCTTGGAACTGTTAAAAGAATACAATTTTTAAAAAGATCTAAATTTTGTAAAATAAATAATGTATAAAATTTTTCCATCGCCCTTCTCACTCCTGGTTTATTTTTTGACATATCGCTTCTCCTGAAGCAAATTGATCAACTACATTATAACGTTGATCACTTCAAAATTTTCATCGTTCTTCATTTAAAAATATCTAATTACGCTGATAATAGGTCACATGGTTGATCATAAATATGTGTTAGAATTAATTTTTAATTATTGATACACACCAGCAATTGTTGTTGAAATAGTCAGGATTATTTGAAGTGTGACTTCAATAGGAAAAACGTCTTCATAAATTTAAAAGATTAAGCAGGTTAAAACTTATAGTGAAGTTTATTTAATTATTTCTTTCTTAATTTATTTCTTAATAATTTCCCTATTGTTACTATTAACAAATTTTCTAATAAAAAAAGAATATTTTCTGTGAAAGTGAGTTGTTTTATTTATTTACTATATTAGAGGAATAATTCTTTGTTTAAATAACATAAATTGAGCACATGTAAGAAATTCCGATCACACGAATGAAGTATTTAAAATCCATTTCTTCCTAAATTTCATCTTGATGTTGCTTTTAATTTGCTTAATATATTGCTTTTGATTAATAATGATTTCGTTCTTATACAAATTAACAATTGCTAAATCATTTGATGGTGGTGTTTAATTGATTATTTATATTTTATTCATATAAATTTAATTTGATCTTAAAATATTAAGAATCTAGTATTACTTCAGTAATACTTATTAATTATAAAAAACATTACTTAAATACTCTTATAACATAAAGCATTTTTAATTAATTTTTTATGTTATTAATGAGTGCACACGTGTTATACAATTTTTCTATTTCAAATAAAAAATTACTCTTTGAATAACTTTTTTTATTATAACTATAATTTGCTAAAAATAGAGTACATAAGACAACTTTATTGTCTGTAAAATTTATTTTTAATTGTACTTTGTCTAAAAAACCTAAATTTATTATTTAATTTTTCGTGAAAATATTTTTTCTTTTCGTGAAAGTTAAATTTAATTATTTAATATTACTAACTGTTAAAAAACAGTTCTTAACACTTAATTTTAAAAAATGCTCTCCAGATATCTTTGTTTAAAATTCTAATACAAGTATAAAAATTTAATAAAATTTATACAAATAATTCAGTAAATTAAAATTATAACATAAATTAAAAATTAATTATTGTATAAAAATTAAAAATTAATATATTAAACTACGCTTATCGAAGTTAATTTAAAATTATAGTATGTGCTGATTATTGTAAAATCATGTATGTGAATGCAAATTGTATTATCATTGTTTTTGACTTTTTAAATTTCTTATTGATTTTGGGCTAAATTTTTGTTTGTGTTATACTATTTTGCATTCCTCAGCACTTTCTTTATGCACGCCCCCTTTTCAGAGTAACCATTCTTTTAGGTTTCAAGCAACCCCACGCTTTTATCCAAAAAGAATTGGCGGAAAACAAAAGGCTGCACACCTAAATCAAAATAGTCCCGAAACTTTAAATCATGTTCATTGAAATGCAATTTTCATAACTTGCCTGCTAGTGCCATCTATTAGCAAACGTCAGAAGCGATACTAGATTTTATATAAATTATGTATTTCAATCAAATTCTCGTTCATATTGAATGTTGAAAAGCGTCCCATTTTTTGAAATAGAAATAAGAATCCACTCTGTAAGGATAATTCACATATTTAATCATACAAATGGCATTTTAAAATATTTAACAATTCAAATATATAATTATGCAGTTTCATCATATAATGCTAATGTGGTAATTTAAATTCTGCTAAATTTTTCTCACTGCTTTCGCATTGGCTGAATTGCTAAAATTTTGCATATATTTGTATTTATTCTTGTATTTTAGTGACTCAGAAATAATATGCCTCTAAAATTAAATTATTAATTATGATACTTGACGAAATCGAAATACCTAATGAAAATTTATTTTTCACTTTTCAAATTCACTCTTTCACTCTTTTCAAATACATTCCTTCATTTAAAGTTGCTATAGTTATATAATTTTTTATTTCAGTTAATGATTATATTATTTATTAAAGTAATGAGAACTCTAAAAATTTATCAAATTTACAATTTATATTATTAATATAATTTGATTTATAATTTTCTAATACTTACATAAAATCAAAAGGCAACAGTACGTAACCGTTTTTTCATAATTCATATGTGATTCATAATTAATTAATTTATTTATTTATAAATTACTGTCACAGTAATCTATCAAAGCTCGCAATAAAATATTAAATGTAACACTTGCACATTAATGCACTAATAATTTTAGTTGAATGAGGTGATTTTTAAAAAAAGAAAAGGATACAATGCTTGGGTTCATAAGCAGTGAATACGTGACTGTTTTCACCAGTAATCATTATATTTTACAAATATTGAAATACTTTTTGGCAATGCTTAAATAAACGTTTTGCAAATAAGTAAAATAATTTTAAAATAATCACGAGATTTCTCGTGATTCATCACTAATGATGTATTTGGGAAATTATCTAACTTATGTTTATAACACTTTAATTTTAACCAATTCAATAGTTAAAAAACTTTGTGGCTCTAACATTCAACTCAAATTTGTAAATTTTATTTAGAGACAACAATTATCTCTAATAGAGATAATTATAACCTTATTTATCCCTAGATGGCAGCACTAGATCATTAATAAGCAGGTGCGTTTTATACACTAGTAAATACGGTAATTATGAGTGATATGGGAATTTAGTTTTGCTTTAATATTATTTCTGATCTTTAGGGTGAGCAGCACGTTGCCGACTGTGAACAAATCAGTTAAACAACCCTCTTGATTTTGAACTAAATCTAAGTGACGAGATTGATACTGGAGCTGGTACCCTCCTCTCCATGGCATGACATACTAGTGAAGGAACATTGGATGCTACAGAACTTTTTAACTTTCGCAGTACGACGTTCTTAGATTAGGTCAAGTATCGAACTTTCTGCTGATAAGAGGCCTTTTCTCACCAAGTTACCACAATAAATAAAAAAAAAAATTCCCCTTCTAGTCTCTAAACACGAGCAAAATTATAACAAAACTGAATTTAAATATCACAATATGTAAAAAATTATTCATATGAATTAAGTTTTGCTATATACTCTACTTTATTAATAGATCGTATTCATATATTATGAGAAATGCGTCAAGGTAAAAAAAAGACTATTTTAATATGGATATATTGAGTAGCATGTAAAACAAATAATTTACGGAATTTAATTTGCACTAATTGGCTCGTTGTCAACGAACAAGTCTGAGCTTGTCAGAATATACTTTTATCAGCTACTTCTAGTGAATGTGAACAAATGACCTAAAATTAGTATTTGGAAACAGATCAACGTTTAGAGTAATACTTGTTGATTTTATTTGCTCTAACTTTATTCAGTTGTTTCTTCTGTTTTTCTTTGTACAAAAGACAGAAACCGATGGTTTAAAATGGCTCTGAACCATTACAAGCAACTATATCTGATATAGGAATTTAAGCCAGCTCAATATGGGCATTGACTTGGTCGTTAAATGACTGACCATTCAACTAACAGCTCAACGGGTAAGACAGGTACACAAGCAGCTAAGAGTCATTGGACATTCAAAAAATATGCTATAAGAAATTAAATTACAAAAAGTTTTACTTGTTAATTTAGTCTCTTAGAAAATTGATAGAGTATTTATAACATGCACTTTTAAAAAAAAATTCTCCTATTGGTTACGGTTACTTATGATGGAAAATTGTAGGTGTCTAGTCACGAAGAAACGTATTGACATCATTTACACTCGTTGTCACAAGACAAATCCTGTGTAATTATGGAAAGCATGAGGACAATTAAGATGTCAAAACTATCCCTTGAATTTGGATGATGACAAATTAGATTTCAAAACTATTCTTTTAATTTTGCTCAAAATTATGAAAAGATGAATTTTTAGGACTGTCACATTATCAAAGATAATAAGAGGCAAATCCTCAGATGAGTTCCACTTGAATGGAAGGTTAGATGTTCGGTCGTGTTGAAAAAAAGTGGCGAGTGCTTGCAATTCTTCTCAGGCATATCAGCCGCACATTATCGCCTGGGAGTTTCCGAGGTTTGTCCTCAACACCAAGGATGTTAAAAAGACCCACAGATATTGTGGACTTCTAAAATACCCTGAATAACAACCTTTCTTTGTTAGCTGTCTATAACGAAATCTCAAAATATCAAAGTAATTGAAGGGAGAAAACAACGTTAATAGTTGAATAAATGATCTTGAACTGAAGTTAATGTAGAGGCAAGTAAAAAAACGCATTGAGTTTTCGAAATATTTTCAGAATTCTAATAATTTGTAAATGTACTCCAATGAAAGTTCCGTAAAATAATATTTTAAAAACGCATTTTTAGAAATACGGTTAATTTTAGAAATTATAGTGTATCTAACAGTAAGAAATGTCATGAGTAATATTAAATTTAGAAATAAATAATTCATGTGATTTTTTTCAAGAATGATGAAATCATTTCAATGTTTTCATAAATGATGAATATGATTCAGTGTCAATTAAGAAGTCCGTTAGAGAAAAACAAATGTTTATAAGAAATTGTTACTGTAGTGTTTTTACATTAATGGTTGCCAGAATATCACTGCAGAAGATTATTTGTTAGCATTTTTGGTAATCCATAGTAAATTTCTGAATAAAAGTTTATCAGTGTATTTGATAGAAGCTCAAGAAAAGAAAAAAACTTTTGGGGAAACTTACTAATTCATCCAAATTAACAATTAATTTGAGAAACACTTTACTGAAGATTCAAATCCTGATTAGATTAAAGAAGGATTCACTAATAATATTAAGAGATAAGATGTAATTTTTAAGTACTTTCAGTGATGTCCCTAAATACTTAATTCAAACTTGTTTTATCAGTTCGATTTTGTACTGCAAAGCCAACTGTCTCGTAATTTTGAACCAGTGACCAAATATTTGACATGGTTTCATCTTCTACACCAATGGAAAAACATAAGGCTGCGACTAGTTAAAGTGCAAATATCTTGTCAATACTTCATTATCGGTAGTATCCAGAATTGTTTAACTAAAATTTGCTTACATAAAATCAAAATTTTTCACATCAGTAAAAAGAAAAGTAATCAGCTTGCTTTTCAGACACCATTACACAAGAAGAAATGAGGAGAAGTTAAAAAATTCATAAAGAATATGTAATTATCTACAAAAATGTGATTAAAAATAAGTTAATAGAAGTATTTCTCGTCAGATTTGCACTTAAAACTAACAAGAGCTCTAAAATAAATAATTAATGTATCTAAATGGTACTTTATGCAATGTTAAAATGATGAGACTGACATTTATTTTAGTTCTCTGATTTCAAAAAGATTGGTTTGATTTGCTTGTTACTCTACACTCATCTTTTGCATACGAGGACTAATTCAACCGTCCAACAAAAATGATCTCAGCAGTTTAAGAGAATAGATCCTATCAATATAACTGTCTTTGGTTATGTTAACGATAGAGTTTGCTTCTTTCTGATAATACTACTTATTGTTTATCATTGTGAAGTTGAATGCAGCAGAAATACTCAAACTAAATATTCTGTATGTAGAGATTTAAATGATGTAAAGGAATGACTCAATGAATTCAAAATATTAACGTAGAACAATTTGCTCAAAAATTTTTGAACAACCTAATTATGGATATATTTTCACTCTGATGGCTTAGAATTGGATTTATTAATATAAATATTTAGGTTGTATAAAAATATTAAGCAGGGAAAACAGACACTAATATTCAAAACACGAAATAGATTCGAGCTCCGAAAATTCCAGTATTTATTCTATTCTTCTGCATACAAATCTTTTGAATCCATAGATCAAAAAAATTTAAGAACTGTTTGCAACATTAAAAGAAATTCATTAGTTTATCATAAAATTATTCAACAGAAATATATTTCGTGTTTTTGATGAGTGCATGTTGATGAGTAATGTAAAATTTAACGATCATCTCTAAATAAATTGTTAGAATTTATAGTTATCATTTCAGAATTTTATTTTAAATGAAATCAATAATTGGTTGGGAAGTTTTGTAAAAGATAAAACCATGCGCAATTTCTTGTAGGAAATCTTTTTTGGTTTAAAGCTATTGGCTTCTTGACTGATCTAGTAAAAGACCTACATGTCGATTACAGTTTTCCACATTTACTACTTAGTATTTTTCGATTTATGGAAAGATTTTAAAAGAATAAATAATTGTGATTTTTTCGGAAAAAAAAAAAAAAAAAAAGATCAGCTTAGTGGTTAACTGTATCAGTTGATTTTGATTCAATATTACAAATCAGCTTTCGGTTCAGAAATTTCATATTGAACTTAGTTTTAACATAACACTCAAAACAAACACTTATAGATAATATTGCAGAAATTGAGAAAGATGCACATTATGTCACAGAAGCGACACCTTGTGTGCCAGTGTTTTAGGATAATCTGTTAAAATTTGTTAGATAACAGCTTTTTTATTTTCTCAAACATTTAAATTTTTCATTTGTGATGAGGGCTTATGATAAATTAATGGGGAAGCCGACTGTTTCTCCTATATGGAAGTTTATAGGTTCAATACCCAATTCAGAATAGCGAATGCTTAAGCATGTTTCGCTTAGGAAGGCTTAATGATTCCCCTCATATGTGAAAGTTAGGAAAGAATGAGGCAAATTCAGCTATCGAACCTTTGATCCAAAACATGATATGGTTGCAAAAATAGCCTTCAAGAAATAAAAATAATATCCATCTTTTTGACAAATGAACGGTTAGTGATCTTCCCCTTCAGTTACTTGTAATGTACTTCAGTTAACATTACAAGAGTATCCACGATAGGTCCAGTCAAATTAGCCTTCACTTGGTAAAAGAGTGACTAACAAACAAAATTTTTTATTATTGATATGAAAGAGCAGTGCATTACTTATATTGTAAATCTATGAAATAAATAACTTTTAATTGCAAAATATATTATTGGTTAATACTTATCTTCGAATTCCATTTTAAATTTCAAATTTATTCTTATGAAATTGATGCATTAAGTTTGAAAAGTGAATTTTGATATTGTTCTCCTTTTAAAATATTTTTTATCCTTTTCCAGTTTCGTTTTCAAAGTTAAATTAATATCATTTCCACAATTTTTACTGACACAATTAGTGATAAAAAAAAAAAAATTCGTATTTACATTAAATCAAATAACGTTCGCGTAAAAATATCGAAAATTTCAAACAATGTTTATTGCAACAAATATTGAATAGTATTTTCTTAAAATATTTTTATACCTTTTTACAATTTAGGTTTTAAAGTTAAGTAAACAACATTTTTTTCCCAATATTTGCACGAATGATTCGAGTTCAGATTGGAAGAATATTGGGATACTTTTGTATCGCAACTTAAATAAAAAAATGTCGCCTAAAATTACAGAAATATTCATCCAGTATTTAACGAACTAACTAACTGTAAAACTCCATTTTTTTTACGAGAAAATTAACCTAAAAAATCTTTAAAAATAAAATAGACTTAAATAAATTTCTGAGAACTTTTTATCTTGAATAGCAATGGAACGCTTTGTTCTCAGTAATAAGCTCTCTACAAAAAATTCCTGGAAGACCCGTTCGAAGTCATTTAAGCAAATGCCATCGCAATTAACTTCAACCGTAATATAAGGAATTAAGCTGAGTAAGAATTAAGATGACTGCATTGCTCGATAATCGTCGTAATGAGCCTTCCTTTTAACTTTAAAGCATTTTTCTATAACACGGGTTTCAACTTACATATATTTTTTTAAAAAATAGTTAAGTCTACAAAAAAAGTTAAAATTTTTAATTTTTTTTGTCGGCAGTCCTTCTACTCATATATCTCTATAACCATATCTATAAAAATAAAATACTTATTCAATGCGAAACTGAATTTTTGACCAGTGAATCGGAATGGAATGAACAAGATGTCGAACACTGACATGGTTTATGCTTCATTTAGAAATATCGATTACAGCATTTTTAATTAATCTAAACAATAAAATTTATTTGAATTCCTTGTGAAGTTTTTTATGCCGTGGTACACGTCATTTTTGAGCTTTGTTCGTTTCAAGAACGGAGGTAAGCATTTTCCACCCTTTTAAATGTCATCTATCCGTAAATGTTGAGGGTAATGAAAAACTTGAATGGCATCTTACAACATTCTCAAACTTCTATTTCTCCATTCATACTTACTATTATTGGCATAAAAATATCATTAATTTTTCAAAAAATGTAATGATACAATTTTTTCGACTTTTGAAGAGATACTTTTTTAGCTTATTGGAACAAATATGTTTTCGGTTTTCCCAAAACACCGCTGATCTGAAATGCAATGGAAAACACATAAATTGAGTACCGAAATCAGCATTTAATAATTTCAAAGTTAAATGGAATTTTCAAGAGTTCCACATTTTATTCATCTTGTTTTTCGCTTACCTATGTTATATTGGTTGATGAATGCGTGATTGAACAAGGAAAAGATGTGAGATCATATCGGTCACTGACTGATATCCGTGCCTAATCCATTGCATCAGTACGATTCAGTGATACTGTCAACTTGAGAAAATGTTTCTGGGATTCTCCAGATCAGTATCCATGACGGGAATCGTTGTTTATACAAAATCGGGACTCATTGGCCCAATGCCATAAAGTCTAATGGATTATGGTTCAGAAACCACTGTAATCAAGCTATTCAGTGAGACGACGTAAATGGCACACGAACTGAGGGTCGCCTGCAATACTGATAACGGTCCATACGAGAAGTTACAACTCTAAGAAGTACTCTACTATATCTTTGGGATACTTCATTTTGATAGGAATTCCACAAGATCGAACAGCTTTCCCCAGACTTTCGATTGCAAACCACGGCATGTTTTCACTCCAATGCCATCGACTACACGTTTTCTGAAATTCGGAACAAAAAATCAAGGAATGAACAAATTAATAAACTTAATAACCAACACAACGGAAGAATTAGCAACTGTTAATATTATATGACATCGCATTACACAACCGTGTGTGTGCTAATATTTTAGTGTGGAACTCTGCTTTCTCATCTCATTACATAAAAAAAAAGATATTGCTGTAACTACCTCTTGATTTATCCTAATTTTACTGATTGTTGCTTATTTTTATTCATTTTTGTAGCATTTCAGTATATTAATAGTATATGATCACAACGCAATTCAATTCATTATACGTGGAACAGACCAAACAAATAGATTATCTGTCAGTTCCAATTAAATGATCAAAGAGAAACGATTTCGTGTTAAATAGTTTTAGCATTTTTTTTTCAATCTAGGGAATTACTCCAGAGATATAAATTAATTATTGATGAAATGTTGAAATTTAAATACACCATCAAATAATGTTTTTTTCATATAATAAAAAATGTATCAAATAAAAATTCTATTCTCTTTGTTTTCCATAATAATTGCTTATTCAAATGCATTGATTCTATTTTGCAAGATCAACGTACATAAAAGTAAGTCTCAAATTTTAAAGCATCCATGAAAATAAGAAATTTTAATGCTTAATGAAGAATGGCTTTTCCCCCCTCAAAATTCTGATGAAAAAGTTTTCCATGTTTCAATAATTACGATGTGGTTAGTTTTTCATTTTTATAGATACCGATGTTTTTTCTCCTATTTTAATTGTTACTGAAATTAATAAAAGCAGTTTTACTCTTTTTACATAAAATAATTAAGCAATTCAAAAACCACGTAAATGACAATCTTACCATGGAAGCTGAGAAAATTTACAGAAATGAATTACCCCAAAACGGAGAGAATTCAGACGAAGAAATTTAAATTAATTTACTGCTTTGAGAAAATAATTTAAAAACGAAAAAAAATTTCGCAAAAATATTGTGTGTGCAGAAAAAACATATGGAATCCAGTGGTTAAATACATTATCCTGGAATTTTCAAAACGTATTGGTGAGCTGATCAAAAAAATAATATGCACGTAATAAATATTTTAGGATTCAGATTTTTCTTCCTGGGATTATTATCTATAAAATTCAAACAACGATATTGTAATTTGAAAATCTTAATTTTTTCATAAATTACTATTTTTCCACATTAAAATATATGCTTTAAATAAAATACGTAATTTAATAATTTTGTGCATAACAGGGAAGTGAATACTGCGGGGGATGTTCTTGGAGATGTCTTGTGCCTGAAGTCCTCGGGCGTCGTTACCGGATCGGGATTCAAAATTTCAATCTACTAGGACACTCTATAAATTTCCATTCTAAAGTCTAAGCGAAAACTAATTATCAGATTATTCAACTTGTCTGAACGTTTGGTATACTTTCAAACATTTTATGTATGGTTACGAAATTTACAAAAAATTCTTTAAAAAAACATTCTAAATTTTTTTCCTTTCATATTAACTCGACCACGCGCATTTTTTTTTATATATTTTCATTAATCGTAATTCAAATTGAATAAAAAAAAACCTGAAATTTACGATGTCATTTAATATACATTTAGCTCTGTCAATATTGTATCAACACGTTTAATTTTTTTAAATTTTTAAATAAATTGTATTGGGTTTGATTTGTGGTCTCTTATCACACGATAACTAATTAGACCAGGACGGATAGCTTATAATGTGGATTCCGAGACAACCCCTTCACCCGAAGTAGGAATCAAACCCAAGAACTACCGAACCAAAAACTAGAGCACTAATCAATCGGTTGCCAGTTAAACGTGAGATAAAATGGATATAAGTGTGGTGAGAGACACAGTATTGATGAAAGCTCTTTTTTATATAAAATATCATTTTGAAAAATATTCGACTACATAAGCGAATTTAATATTTTCTGTGAATGTGACGTTTGTATTGTATAACTGATTTATATTGATATTAGAATCATTAACCGAAAAATAAAGGCATCTTTAACAGCTGTTAATGTTTAACTATTTCTCAATTATTAAGGAGTACTGCATAATGGATATTTCAGACATGCGCTACGAACAAAGATACTTCGTGAGAAACCAGAAAAAGGTTTAAAAATCCGTTATGTACATTTAGTGTGTCCCTTTAATATCACTTTTCTAACAAGAGCTATGGCTTTAAAACAGTTTGAACCATTAAAAACCTCCTTGTCTAAGCTAGGAATCAAACCTAAGAACTGTTGTATTGAAGCTAAGAGCTCAATCTACAAAATACACATGAAACTCAATAATACAGCTCAGACTTATCTGATCTGATGAGGCATAAAACCTGGTCCAATGAAGAACAGTTCTTAGAAATTAAAAAGATGTCCACTACATATTCAGACACAAAATATTAATTTCTAGAAAATGATTTTTTAAATTACTTCTCGATTTACGGTTTTTATTCTATACACATCATATTGCAGAACTTAACTGTTGCGTCCCTTTGGCCACCGAGAGGATTTTTCAGCGATCACGTGTCGAAAACCAAAGACAAATCAGTCAACCAGGTCTTTTCCTCCGACTTATTAAACCGGGATCTATACTAGAGATTCAGGCTCGATATGAGAATCGAATTGTTGAAGTGAGAGAGTTATTCAGCTCAGCCTTTATGAAAGATTCCAAAAGAAGTCTGAATTTTCTTTACATATTAAATTGTACTAAATTGGCAATGTTTTATTTATGAGAAATGTTTTCTGATATTGATTAAATATATCCAGCCCATTTCAACTTCACTTGAAAATTTTAAATTATCCAAAATTCAAATCTGTAAAACTAAAAGTCCTAAAAAAATATGTTGCATTTATTTTTCAAATACACAACTTTATTTTGAATTTTAAAACAAATGTCTATTATGCAAAATATTTCAGAAAATTATCCTTTTATAATTTTCATGTGCCTTTATCAAAAAATTGATGGCTTATTCGACATAATTAGTTTGTGTGATATTTTAGAAATAAAATGCTTTTAAATATTTTTTTTATATAATGGATCTTGCATATTTTAATACAATAACAGCATGAAAGTTTTTATTTAATATCAATTAAAATATATTTTTCGTCCTATCTTAAGAACTTATTTTGCAACTTAGTTATCTTTAATTTTTACAAAACAAACCATTGAATACAACTTATGTTTTAGTTATTTAATAACTGAATTAAAAGTAATTTTTAATCACATAATAATCACTGAAACAAATCAAATCGATTATTTTTAGACATTCCCCATGAAAATGCTTACAATGAAAAGAATCTGTTGCACTCATTCCTTGTCTTCAGTTGAACGATATTTTAAAGCAATTCTAAAATTTAATACACGAAAACTAAATTTTCTTATTTTATTGCGAAAAAATTGGAAACTTCTTATACGAAATAGTTTAATATCGATATAAATTGTTTATAAATGAAAGCTTTCAAACATAGTTTTAAATCCTAGTTGATTCTCTGCTATTTTACAGATAATTATTTATTTTACAAATTGTGGAAATACAATGGCTTCTATTTATTAGCAAACAGCAATTGTAACATCGAAAGTAATTGTGACGATTACAAAAATGGAAATAGCCCATCTTCTATAAAACTAGCAGTTTTGTATAAAAACCTGTCTTGTTGGTAAATTTTCATTTTTTTTTTTTATTTATTTTTGAAACTGTTTATTTTAGAATTATTTTGAAATTGTGTTAAATAATCAGTCACGGTTTGAAAATTAATATAAGATAAAACACCAAAAAAATGAAGTCTAATTACTTTTCATTTACTCAAGTTTACTGTATTTCAAACCCTTATGTAGAAAATTTAAACAACTGTAGTGTTTTCAATTCAGAAATTTGTGTCCTCAAAACATTAAATGTATACTATTGAGTTTTAAATCTATACAGTTATGTCTTTTTTTATGTAATGCCTTTACATTTTTGTAAATACTTTTGAGGAAATTGAAGTAAATTCAGAAGAAAACCAAAGATTTTGAATCCACAGTTTATTAAATACTGCAAAGCTAAAAAAAATTGTAGAGAATTATTATTATTATTATTTTTTTTTTTTTTAAGTAGTTCAGTGTTAAGGACACTGCCAACTTTTCAGCAAAACAAAAAATACTTTATTTAATACGCAATAGTAGTACAATAACACAAACATATGAAAGACAATAAAATATACTTCTTGAATCCAAATGTTATACGTTAAAACAAACAAATGAATAAAAAATGACTTCACAAGAACTAGGATGTGGTTCAACATCCACTACAGACTTGAAATCCATCTTTAGAAGTACATGCTTTTTAAATACTTTTTTTTGAAAAGTTTTATGGTAAAATGCATATTAAATAGACAAAATTATATTAACAGCTGATTTAACAACAAAACAAGTCATCCCAGTACAGGGATTAACAGAATTAATAAATTTATTGACTAGTTATAAGAAAAACAGACCTTTCTGTATCATTTTAGGCCTGCTAGATGGTTGACAGTAATGAATTTTAATAAATAAGTATAAATAAATAATCAAATAAAGGATAGAGCCAGGTATAAAAACATTAAAAAACATTGATCTCCACGGACAAACCCTACATATATTTGTTTCAAAGTTCTAAGAGGCGCTTATGAAAATATTTTCTATTGTTCGACCAATTTTAGTGATTTTAAAAAAGTGAGTTTTCAGTTCACTAGAAAGCACCTGAAAATCTGGGCAAATAAAAAAAAATGTCAGCACCTTACATAACATTTAATAGGCTCTGAAAGCCTATTATGTACACATGCAAAGGAAAGTGGCGTTATAGCGCCAGTAAGGCTATAACCAAGCCAATCTAGAACTTCCTTCACAAGTCCAGAAAGAAATAGATATCGCCTATTTGGCGATGTAACACTGCCGTAGATGGATGGTAACCATACCTTTCTAGTACTTTCTCCATTAAGCCCGGATTGGAATGGTTAATAAGCATCTGGCTATGATACATTGCCAAATGGGAGATAACTGGTGAGAAATTAAAGTACACAGAAGTGTATTTTTGCATGTGATGGCAGAAATAGTATGTAATACTGTATTTCACACACACAAGAGTTAAAAAAAATGGAATGTACACTAAAAATGTGTAATAAGCTCTTATACCACTATAAGATTTATTCAATCAATCACAATACATGCACAATTAGTCATATAATATGCAATTTTAAAATATTAAGCTTCCTTTAACTGTTTTTTTGTTGTCCAGTAGAAATACACATCGACAGGATTATTAATTTATGTGTTCCATGGGGAAAATTCCACAGAAAGAAAGGTTTTTAGCTCGAAAAGTAGATATAACACGAGATTAACAAATCTGTATATTCAACACTGTTATCAAAATTCTGCAAGGCATATTATACATTTGTTCACAACTAGAGCTAAAAAAAAACAAATCAAAAAGGTCGAAGAGAAGCATAGGAGTGTGGAGTAAACCTGGCAATCGTGACTTTAAATCTGACTAAACACATCTAGGGTATATATAATTTAACTACACATACAATACAAACACTACCACTTTTACAAGATATGTTGATTAATGATGCAATATATATTAGGTTTTAACATTTAGACTTCAACACACGAAACATGTAATTAAAATTAACAAAACAGCATAACCACAAAATTAACACAAAAAAATCTGTCAAATTTCAGAACAATGAAAATTGAGCCTGCACATGGGACTGACAAAGAAATAAAGGGCCACCTTGTTTTGCAAATACCTGCAAAAGTAAGAGGCATTGAAAAAATACGTACAAAAAATATTTTGAGTTACAAAAATAAGTTTTAACATTAGTGCAAGCATTATAAGTATTTTTTTTTTTACATTTTTTTTATTTTTACTAACTTTTGTCAGTCTTTGTGCAAAAAATAAATTAAACTCTTAAAATTAAAAATTTGTTACACAATAAAAAATCTCTAGTTTTTAACAGTGTTAATGGAACTTGAATATGCAACTAGTTTTTTTGTTTTCATTTGCTGCACAAAAATTATTTTAATGCAAGTGTACTTGGACACATAACAGTTTAAAAAGGCTATTTTTAAAACACCAAAATATATGGTACCAATGTAAATTCTTGATTTTTTTTAAGTGTTACAACATACATCACTGTAAAGACATGTACAAAATTCACTGTCATCTGAAAAATATCTTAAACGTTGTAAAAAGCGAAGCTTACATGTCCACCACAAACATGAGAACTACAAAGCTACATACTGATATATTGACATTTGTAGGCCTAAAAACAATTTACAATGCATACTACAATTTCTACATCACTAGGCAAAATTTAATCCAGTTTAGGAAATTCTGAACATATTCAAAGTTCGTGAGTGCAACATTTAGAAAATTATAAGACCACTTGTAAAGGTCACCAAAATCAAGTGTTAAAAATGTTAAATTACAACAAACAATTCAAACATTAAAAATAAGTTACATTCAATAAAGCATTAAAACAATTTCTGTTCAAAGATGTAAGTATCAAAGTAATTGAGATCATTAAGCAAAAGATTAAATACATCAACAAACACTATTAAAAAAAGAGCCGTGGCAACAAAAAAGGAATGATTGCATTAAAATCAAATAATTGCGTAAATTATCGAGGTAGAGTAATATATATTTTTAAAAACATCTAAAGAGTGAGAGATTGTTATAACACCTCAAGTTGAAAACAAATAACAAACAATAAATCAACTGCCAACTACACAACCATAAATAAAAGAAAAATTTAAGTCTGCTGCCAATATAAGCATTTTAATAAATATAAACTCAAAAGTGCAAAACTTCACACAAATTTAAAACATCTCCACAAATATTTCAAGCATTGTTACAACTGTGCTCAAACAAGTTATCTTTGGTGAAGAAAGGTGCATTTTTTTCTGGCATACTGGCCAATGCTTAAACAGTATCTTATATAAAGACCAGTGTAAAAATACAAATTTCTATTTTTTCATGTTAAGATTAACATACGAGTAAACATTGAATTATATATATTTATATATAATATATATGATTGTATAGTATAGGCAAGACATGTTACAACTAAAGAGATAAATCATATATGCCTCACTACAATACCTCCATGTAATAGCTATTAAAAAGAGTTCAGTTTAATTCACCAACTTGGTCCATGAATTAATCAGGTGCGATCCACAGCATACAAACTTTAAACAATAAACAAAACTAATTCTTTCAAATTCACAACGGTAACTTGTTTACATTGCTCACATATATAATTAACTAGTTAAAAGTTAAATGCTTAAATATTTGGAATACAACAGATACTGAGTTTGCCAGTTTTACAAGATTCAGAGAGAGGCATCAGATCTTGGGATATAACGGTTTGTTTTAACACTTCTTTCAGGTAATGGTTTAAAAATCTATCCGGCAGATAAGAACGAGCATTTGAATAATAAATAAGTAAACACAAAATTTAATAAACACTAAAATTAACAGGGAAATTGGCACCCATGTTAAACGTAACTCATATATAAAAACCTGGAAGTTCATATTAAACTGACAGTACAGGAGAAAAAAATGCCTGCACAATATTGGAAGAGAACAGACCTAAAAAGGTCCTAAAGGCAAAGGTAGATGCTGTAGTCCAAGCATTTTTTTATTAAGGCAGAAAAGTTCAGGCTGGCAGAGTGTTCAACAACTGTTTACAACAAGTGGCCCCAATCTTCAGAGATCACAGGAATCAGTTTAGAATGCGCCTATTTGTTTGGCATGTGACCAGTTCATATTAAAATGTAGCTTTATCATCAATAAATAAGTTAAAACATCCTTATAGTTTAACATAGCACAAAATTTGAAAACAAGCAATGGAAGCTTCAATAGTAATTGCTGGTTTAATGACTAGGGCCAGTTATAGCATTTGAAAATAAAAAAAGATAAGTACATCTTTAAATAAGCATAAAGTTATGACCAGTAGTAGAGGATACTTCAAGTGAGGAGGTTAAAGTGAGTACCTCTTAGATAACAAGTGACTGCTGCTTTGGTGAGCCATCTCAGAAGTTGGCTAATTATAACTTCGGCTAGAATTCAAAAAGAGGAAAGTTATTTCAACAGTTCTGAAGTAATGAATATTATAAAATCAACTTTTTCATTTGTAAGCAAGACAGTCGATGACTCATTAAACTTTAAACTTTATCAAGCGGAATATATACTATTATCTAGTGGAAAAATGCTTAATCAAACATCAACCCTGCCACATGTCTTCCAATAACTAGTTACAATTTGCATAGTTTTCATTCGCAACAGCTGCCATAGTTACAAAGGCAATAATTGACTAACATTTTTAAATACAACAAAGCTTAAATGTGTGACTTTTAAATACCAAGGCCCGGAATTTGCATATAACGGTAGATGTACAAACGATAGTCTTTGCTCGCAAGAACGACAGAGCCGTCATCCATAAGAGCTACATCAAAGCACTGCGCATGCTTCACCTTACTCTCAGAGGCATTAACTAACTGTCCATCTTGAGTGAAAATTGTTATATTGAAGTTGTTGTGATTGTCCGCGACTAAAATTTCGCCATTCTGGTTAATGCAGACGCCAATGGGGTAATTTGTTAACCCTTCGCCTCCAATCTGGCGAAGAAATATGCCATCATAGTTGAAAACCTTAACGCAGTGAGCCCGATTGTCGCTAATAAATATTTCTTGTTTGTCGTTTACAACGACTCCATTTGGGAACTCAAGATGTTTGGAGCATCCAAACTTCTGCAGAACATTACCTAGTTGATCGAAAATGATAACTCTCATTACTTTACATTCGACTACAATTATGCGGCCTTTGATATCTACCGTTACACCTCGAGGGTGCTGTAGAATATTTGCACCAAACTTGCGTACAAACTGTCCGTATTGATTATAAATTTGTATTTGATGTGTAGGACTTCTCTCAGTCACAATAATGTCACCAGATGTTTTTACTACAGCAACTCTATTGGGATACAAGAGTTGACCATCTCGTTTACCACATTCTCCAAATTGGAATTTAAAACGGCCTTCCTTATCGAATATTTGAATACGGTGATTGTTCGTATCGGCAACTATAATATCATTTTGAGCATTAACTGCGACTCCACTTGGCTCTGTAAATTGACCTTCCATTACACCAAATTCCCCAAATTTGCAATGGTAGATCATTTTCTGCCTTTTAATTTGAGATTTCAAAGGATACATGCTGGCAGATATGAATTTAGATGTAAAGTCTATTACTGGATCGACACTTAAATGGAAAGAATCGCTTGATCCATTCTGAAATAGGTCTGCGGGTCCACTTGACCATTTTTCATAAGGACTTATGTCACTCAAACTTGTATTAAAAGGTCCCAAGCTGTTAGCAGAACCAAATCTTTTAGATATCAAGTTGGATTCGTAAACGTGGCCGTTTTGGTAAGTGCGATCAGGATTGACAACACCATTCGGTCGTGCAATTGGTTGAGGTTTTGTAGTTGGAGCTCCTTCAGAATTGTGCCGAATGTATCCAAAAGTATTTCTCACACCAACTTGGATGGCCTGATAATTGGATAAAAATTCAAGATCAATGGACTGCATGTTCACATCTGGATTGTAAGAGATAACACAGTGCAATTTTGAGTCTAAAAGCTGTTTGAAAACCAAAATCTCCGTAGTACTAGAGAATTTCATAATCCGATCCACAAAATTGGACACGTGATTTACATTGTCAACCATTTCTTGGACTTTATTGCCCACTAAACTCAAAGAAACCATTTTGGTGTTATATAGATCTTCAAGCTCTTTCATCAATTCTTCTTTGCGTTCTTCCAGTACTGAGCAATAGAAATTAAAAGTGTCATTTATTTCTGCTTGTGCCTTATGATATTGCATTTGTAAGCGTGAGGAAAAATGATCGACTGATTTGGCAGCATTTCTTAGATCATTGGTTTTGACTTTACTTTGTTCAACTAACTCTGCTATCATCTCTACTTGCCGTGTACCGATTTCTGATATGTGTTCGTAATCGTGAAGACCTTTTGGGTGGTCACTGGCTGTGCATTCTTTGCATATCGGTATATTACATGTTCTGCAGAAGAATCTTAATGTTTCAGTCTTATGACGTGGGCAACAGAGCAGTTTATCTGTTTTGAAGTCCTCTTTATTAGACTGCTCTTTAAGATTGACAACATGATGACCTTCGAAGCAATGCATGTACTGATGGGCCATGACGCAGTTTCCACACAAATAATTTGCACAGTCAAAACAACGGGCTACAGCGTGAGTATCTTTCGTTTTGCAGCCTGTGCAAGAAAGCGGGGAACCTTCTAAAGCACAAGTTTCAAGAATGTTGCTGATTGCGTAATCGGAGAGTAGTCCACAGATACCTTGAGGAGGGATGGAGCAATCCTGCTCACACTTTGGGCATGTTAACTTATCGTGGTTTTCTTGCACCTTCTCAAGACAAGTTTGGCAAAAGGTGTGGAGGCAAGGTAAAACTTTTGGAGCTGTGAAAGTTTCGTGACAAACACTGCACTCGGTGCCGAGGTTCTCTGGTTGGGTTTGGTCTCCAAAGGACCCAAGCTGAGGAGAGCCAAATAATGAGGAATCTGGTAAAGAAGGAGTAGGTGATGCCATTATCAGAAATGCCTCAAATAATGGAAGAACCAACCTGGAAAAGATAAAATATTCATTATTGGCAAAACAAAACAATATCAAAATATGCATTTGTGTGTGGTCAATTATCATTACTATAGAAGTAAAAAGCAACAGACGTTCATCTAAGAAACTCATGGATAGAGGAAAGGCGTTGGTATATGGCTTTATTAGAAACAATTGAACTTTCGTTCAGTAAAATTTTTAAAAGTATCTGAATTCCTTTCGAATTGTTAGGTAAAAAAAGACAAAAATTTAATTTTCCCTGCAAAAGGTTTTTAATATTTGCGAAAGTAAAATATTTAAGCTACACATTAATTTTTTAAATACAAAATATTAAATTTTTAATGAAAAATTTAATTTTTAACATAAAATATATTGAGACAGATTTTTTAATTTAAATTGTATACGCATAATATATATTAGAAATGTGAAAATTATAGACTCTTTTCAAAAGCTTCGAAATACGAAACTAATACTCTGAATTTTTTTTTTCAAAAACCTTTAGAAAATTACTACAGCATAATAAAAAAGTTTAAAATATAAAAACAATGAGTTTAAAATCAAACCAGATAAAATAGAAGCAACAAAATTTTAATTAAGTTTTCTCGTAACGGTTAATGTGACAAATCTATCACACTTATTTGTTATTCAAACTTTAAATCAGTTATAAGCAACGATGTATCTCATTTAACTAAAGGTATTTTTTTTTACTGTTCTTAAATTAATATGTGAAGAAAACTGAAAAAAATACAACGCATTCTCAATGAATACATAAGCTTCATATAACAAAAGAATAGAAGATAACTTTTAAAGAGGTTTTCTGAACATATTCTCGTTAAGTTGAATAAGTATAGCCAATCTCTAAAAGCAGCTATTATTTTAATCTTGTGCCAGAACTTAAGTCTTGCAAGAAGAAAACAAGTTATGAGCAATAGCTGAATAGAGATAATTTAGGACAAATAAAAGTTTTGAATTTACTAAGTATAAAGGGCAAATAAAACTCAAGATGGCCTATTACTAATTGAAAACATTCCTCAAAAACGTGCTATAGACTATTTAAATGAAATTAGGTTATAACATTTAAAGTTATTGCAGAGTTCAAGGTTTTTCCGACTTTGTATTAATGTATCTATAAAATTGAACACTGCTCTGGGATTACAATGACACTAACTTCAAAAAATACTAAAAAATAAAACCATGCGAATTGGAAAAATCATTAGACTATAAAGAAAAGAACTGATTCGGATACCAGTTTATTGCATGTTTAATCTACAGAGAACAGATGCTTTTACGAAATCTTACTTCTTCTTACCAACTCCTAAACAAAGATTAAAGCAGTTTAGGAGAGTTATATCAAAGAACCAGAAGCCTTGTCTCTTTTAAAGGACGTACGAGAAAAGTTTTTCTTCAATATTTTAAGCTATTTAATCCAATCTATAACAAATGTTGTCATCTGATTATCCCAATACATTTTTAAGTCATAAAGAAGAGATAAACGCTGTTCTCAATTATCTTTTTTATTCTAAACATCAGTGATAAAATCTCTAAGCTAAAAGATTCGTAAATTCATTAAAATTTGAAAATTTTATTTCATAGGCAGTACTAAATTTTAGATTTTACATTATATTAACAGGGTGATTTTTTGTTTTACAAGTGGTATTAATATTTAATGGATTACATTTATTATATCTAAAAACATTTGATTTTGATTTACTTAAGTCTAAATGTTTATAATAACATTTAATATTTAAGAATTAGAAGTTAAATATGTTAAATGTTTTATATGTTATTTATGATACACTTAAAAAAAATCATTTAAAATTCACATTGAATCATTTACTAATGAAGTTAATTCTAAACAGTGGTTGTTAAACTCAAATGATCATCAAATTGAGCAAGCCATTTAGAGTCGTAGAACGAAAAATAATGCTCATTCAAAACAATTCTTGTATGTGAATGCTTTATTTTTTTTCCCTAGTTCATTAGTGTGAAGTGAAATCTTGTGCCATTTAACGCACGAGTCAATATTAATCTGAAAATTTTACAATTTAAAACAATGGTAACAGTACAATAAAAGAGATTACATATTATATATAATATATAAAGCTTAACAAGTTTTAAATTTGAAAGAAAAAAACTTTTTTTAAAAATTTTTCCCAAATGCATACCCCCCTTTTTTTTATCACTACAGACAACTAAATTCGCAGTCGTAATTTGTCCTTAACCTATTATTTAGTCGATAGCTCCTTTTTTCTATAAATGTACAAGCCTTAAAATAGATTTTCCTCGTTTTTAGAAAAATTTTTGATTAAGTCTAAATATACTGGCCGATAATTTCCAGATATTAAGATTCATTAAAATATTTGATCTTTTATTGCTTTAAAAAAATACATGTTAAAACTATGCCAGCTAAATCCAACATTTGAAAACCTAAATTGTGAAACTCGATTAATGGATAGTTGGAGCAAATCCTATCACAAGTCCTTTAAGGGTTAGCTTTAAAGATAAATGCTTTCTTAACGTACATTTTCCATGAAACATAATGGATAAAAATATTTGAATTCTTATTAAAAAAAATAATGATTGTTTTCATGCAAGATTTTGATGTGGCTAATTTCAATTAAAAATATTTTAATAAGATTGATTAGCACTTCCATAAAATAGAACACACTGGTATTAAGAAAGGGCAATCTCTTCCTTTTCTTGGTAGTTTATTATTTAAGTCTCTATCAAAGCAAGCTACGAACGTTTTTTTCAAGCTCTAAACTAACATTCCAAAACTAAAAATACTTCCTTCTTTGTAGGCTAATTTTTCTGATTCCGTTTTGAAGTAATAAATAAACAATATTTTAAACTATATTTGCGATATATTAGTTAAAAAGCGGGTGAGACTAATTTCTATCAGATCAAAATTAAATAAAGAACAATTTAGGTTTTTTGTCCACACTAAACGTTATCACAACAAACGGGTAAATAAAAAAAATTCAAACTAAGAAAATACTTGTGTAAAAAGCAAATTGAATTGACAAACATTGTCAATTACAATTAAGCAGACTGGTTGGAAATTGTTTTAAGCAATTTAAAATTTAGCATCATTTACATTATGCTGATATCTTAATCAGAGATGTTCAAAAGTTTTGTCACTTTCTTTGTATCTTCATGAGTTGTAATAATTTCTCAATGACTTAGTAAAATTGCAAAGTTTTTTTACTTCGTTCTAGTGTTACTTCCGTCTCTCGTGTGTGGAAGAATTGTTCGTTTTTCAAAATATGTTTATGATGATAGCTGCGGGATTTGAAAACTATCATCATTCTGGACTTATTGCTCACTTTTTGTGCTTACGAGGGCTGATTAAACCATAATTTACTGCCGAATTTCGATCCCCGACAAACATCCTTCCCAAGGTGGGATTTGAACCCATGAATTGTTGACTCGAAGGCAAAGTGCTAACCAATCGGCTACCAGTTCAGCACAACCATTCGTGAGGACTTACATCACCTATTAGTAG
The DNA here is from genome assembly GCA_026290005.1 of Latrodectus geometricus. Taxonomy (NCBI): domain Eukaryota; kingdom Metazoa; phylum Arthropoda; class Arachnida; order Araneae; family Theridiidae; genus Latrodectus; species Latrodectus geometricus. The sequence continues at coordinate 454,411 of JAPDSC010042342.1, forward strand.
GTGACAGGAACCAAGTTAACAATCTGCGATATAATTACAACAAATCAGATTACTAAAACTTTTCAAATGATTAGTTTCACCGTAGACTTTTCAGAATGAGAGGTTTAATCTCTGATATGGTTGAACATGTGAAAGTACTTGATGAAAGCAGAAAAACTTGTGTAGAATGGGGAGATGCGGCTTCTCACTCCTTGTTTAAAAAACCTGTTAAAAAAATGAGAAGTGCAATTTAAAGCCCCACCGGGAGGCACTGTTATTATAATGGTATTTATTAAGCAGCATTTTTAAGTAATACGGAAAACTACTTGTTTTGTACGTTAATTGCATACGTTTTACATAATATAATTTACTGTGATAACATTTAGAAATTTACATTTTAATGTAAATATTTATAATTACAAACATGTTTGGCGCTTCTTTTAATAAATTAAACATAGGAAATAAACTTTTATGTTTATGTTGAGTATAAACTGGAAAGAGTAAAATTTTTCACTACAGGTAACTTTCAAAAGCCTCTTTAATTTGAATTTAAGAATTTTATTATTCGTCACATTTCTCTTAATATTAAGAAATTTTATATCATATTAAGTATTCAAAAGATAATTTGATAATTTAAAAATTATATTTTAATATTAAAAAATTGGAATATTTGGGCATTGATTATAAGCATTATTTAAATTTCACATTAGTAAAAACACTAGCAGTTTAAATTATACAATTTGATTGGAATTTAATTTTATTATTTCAAATATAAAGAAAAATTTCTTTCTTTGATAACTGTGCAAAAAATTACTTCTAAAAATGAAATTGTTAGTTTACTAAAAATTTAGGCGTTGTGCATTTACCAACGAAGCAATATTTTATTTAGTGAATTTTCAGTAATTTTTGCAATTCTCAGAACCTAAATAAATATAAGGCATTGTTTAAAAATTTATACACAAAAAAGTTTTGGTAAAAAATAGTATTCTGATTTATCAATAATTTCTACATGACTTCCAAAAAGTTCATAGTTATAATATATTTTAATACGGAGAAACAAAAAATTATATTATGATGCGATAACAATATGAAATATTTTCGATATTAAGTATTAACAATATGAAGTATTAAGAGATTATAATCAACTTTTTATGGCTACTTTAATTCATTTAAAATCTCGCTACTTTTAAATATTATTCCAAATTTAAGCATTTATATTTATTAAGAATTAAGCTATTATAAAAAAATTGCCAACAAATATGCGAATGGCAAAATATGAGAAGAAATCATTTCTAGACGAGAGGGGAAAGAAACATCGAAAACCGCGCCAAACAGGTTACCGCAGTGCACGTGTAAATCGTACTCTACTTCCAATATAAACAATGCCTCATTCATAGTCCGTGGTAGGTTGAGAAACTTTCGATTGGATTCGGTAAAAAAATTTATTTTAAAATACAATAACGTTGCAAAATTTTAATTAGTCATGCATAAAAAGACATTTGTGAATGAAAAAACTTCAATTTGATAATAGAATTTGTGGATTTCTTTAAATATAAATATTTTGTTCAAGGTCCAATTCACAAAATAATACAATATTCAAAAATAAAATTAATTATTAACGTAGAAGTGTTTAATAACATGAAGGTTAAAATAATGTCTTGAATGAAAATTTTACGATTTTTCTACCTCTTTATTGACTGAAGTCATAAATAACAAAAACATCTTAAAAGTGTAAACGCAATAAAATAAAAAAGGTAGGGAAATATTAATTGTAATTAAAACTATAAAAAAATGAGAAAGTATATATTAGTCATAAAAGTGCAAAATCGAAAATATTTATTTTTCTGCACTTTATTAAGAATAAAATTAAAAAAAAAATCACTTATAAAAATGTGAACATCGTAAATTTAATAACTAAGCAATTGCTAAAAATCACAATCTTTTCTTTAGAAACTTATATATTTTTAATTTTAATGAAGGTACTGCCTATTAAATAAGCAAATTTCAATCATAAAAATAAAGACATATTTTTTATTGAAACCCTACTCTAGAATTTCAAGAAATTTAAACCATACTAAAATAATTTTTACTTACTTGTGCATGGAGGTGTATACTATTTACCTGAAAGCCCCAGTAAGAGGCGCTAGCTACAAGCTAGCTCGCCATCTTACAAGTGTAGTATACTATTGAAATAGCCTCGACACCAGCTCTCCCGCTACCGTATTTTCTTCTTATCAATAAAGAAGGGTTGCCTTTTGGACGTGAAGGGATAAACATTTCAACCTTCCCGCCAAAGATATAACAATTGGCGACTTTTATATCGCTGATGTATCATTCATAAAATATATTTTCATTTAAAATGATTGAATAATAGAATTAGGTCAAATCTAGAAGGATTTCATTTTATAAACAAACAGACCTTGGACAAACTATTAATAGGCCTAGACTGAACTCAGAAGTAAACCTAATTCAAACTTCTTAGACATATTTCTCAGGGATTATGAAATTGAATTTTAATTAAATTGCTGTCTTTAATAAAAATACTTAAAATTTTAAAAAATTGTAATATACATTATTGCATTATATTTATATAGGGTTAATTTACCCCTATAACATGTCATAAGTCATTCACAAAATAAATTATATAGTATACATTGCCAATTTTATATTTTTACCTTAATATATTAAAAATTCTTTTCCATATTAATTTGGTTATTTATATGTTGCAATAAAGCTTATTTTAAGTAAACTTAAAAAATAAATGATAAAAATCGGCTTAAATAGTTAGTAAAATGCAGTTAATAGCTTTAAAAATTTTGCCTATAAGACAGTAAGGTAATTTTAAGTTCATATTCGAAAACCAAAATTTAATTTCTTACAGCTTTAAATCAGAAATAAAGCATTAAAAATTCTTCTAACATAAAAATAAAGTATTATGCAATTAAATTGATAATTTCATTTTAAAGGTCTCAAATTATTTGGAATGCATAAGTTAAGTTGTTGCACAAGTTTCAGGTTCAAAATTGAAAGTTAATTATAATAATTAGATGTTAATACTATAATTATTATAATAATTATGGTATTAACTATAAATATTACTAAAACGAGTAACTCTTAATTTCGAACCTGGCTATAAATTATAGTAACCTATTAAAAGTAATAAGTCTATCAAACAGATAAATAACTTATGAAAGTATAAAATGAAGACAATTTTAATATTCTTACAAACCAATTCAATTGAAATGAATTCTGATTTTAATGATATTTAAAATTTAATGCTATAGAATAGAACATTCTTAGCAATTTTTTAAATAAACTTTTAGATCATTTTTAATAAGGAAATAGAAGATTGCACGTTTGATATCTAATTTTCACTTTTTTAATTCATTACAAATTATACAAAACTTTTAAAGTGTAACACTTTTTTTAAGTGATCAAAATATTTCACGTCTATTTAATATGGGGAGAACTATAGATAAAATGGTACTTTTAAAAGTGTTATTTTTAAGAGTAAGGAATATATAACTGCATGACGTATGTAGATGAATGCCTGGCCATTGACAGTTATTTAATCCGAAATATATTTAATATGTCGGAGTATTTCTCAGCAGATAAATCGCCAATATTGGTACATTCGTTTTACGGTTTACATAAACCAGCAAAAGGTGAACGTGCGCTACGGTTGATGCGCAACAGGCGGAAATTTAAGCACATTCGTTCACGTTCAAGATCAAGGATTTGCTATTTTGAATGGGGAAAAACAATAAAAATAATTAATTACATTTGAAAGGAAAACATCGTTTCTGTCTTTTTCTCATGTTCGCCTCCATACACGTGAGGCTGCAGGAAGACCAAAACTAACCGTAAAAACGAAACTCAGATTTTCCGAGGACTTTTTGGCGGAACTTTCGGTGTTTCACGACCTTGAAGCCCTGACCCTAAAACTATGTGTATTCAAACTAAAGGTAAATGCACCGATGGCAAATCTGGAGAAATAAATGTAGCAGTGCGGAGGGTTTAAACTCACTGAAGTGTTGAAAGATCTTCTGGTCAAAGACTCCATATCATCATAAAGAAAAAAAAAAAAAGTGGTAGTTTTGTTGTAAATAAAAATTCTAAAAAAATACCGCGAATATTACCGAAGCTACAAATCAAATATTTGACTTTTTTTTTTTTTTTTTTTTTTTTTCGTAGATTACCATACTAAATTTGATGGCAAAATTAGAATAAAATGTACACAAAAGTATTAGAGCAAAAAAATTAACGACAAATGGGTTTGTTTATTTATAATTTTTCTTTGTAAATGTGTATGATTATAATAATCACTTGAATATAAAGCGTTAAGCTTTTATCATATTCAAAATCTCATTAATGAGATATTAATAACATCTAATAGAAAGGCGATATTTTTAATTCAATATATAGTCACTATTCTTTATAACAAATCATTTGACAATATGCAAACTAAATTTTTATATGTTACCTATTAGCATGTCAAATTGAGTTAAAATGTAATGCATTTTGCCTTTCGTAAGTGTGTAGTATACATTTAACTTCATTTACTCAAATCTACCTAAAAAGCACATTAAAGTTTCAAGAAATTAGTAAGAAAAGCCAGAACTTTCCTAAAATTACATCTAATCTTACTCAGAGCGTTTTAACATACACTTTTGTATTTCTGTTCTAGAAATAAAAGCACTATTCACTTCTGATTTGTGAAAGCTAATAAACTAACGACTTATTAAATTACATTAAAATAGCAATTTGAAAAGGCCTCATTTAGAGATTGAAAAAAGCGGTTTTTACATCAAATGTGAAAAAACCCTGAAAATGCTTGAATGTGTTTCAGATCTACTTGAAACAATTACATGGAACTGTGGCAAAATGTTTTGCTGTCCGGAAGAGTTTTTTTAAAAATTTAAATGCTTATTTAAGTGATTTTCTTAATAAGGTTGATTCATTTGACATGAAACGTCACTTTTTTTTGCATCCGAGGGCTAATTAAATTGGAACCTAGAGTTTAAAGTGTATACCAAACAACTACATACATCCATACCCAAGGTAGGATTCGAACCCACGAACAGCGGAACCGAAGCTCAGGGGAAAGGGAAATACAAATAGAGTAATCACTCGAGCCATTGATTTGTGTAATAGTGTGAATCACCACTATTAAACACATCTAAATTATTTTTAACATTAAAATTACGTATATGTTACACATCAGAGCTTAAAATTGTACATTAATAACTAAACAATTTTTTTTATAAGATAGTGTCAGTTTATCGTTAAGAGGTTTGTATTAATTTATATGTAAATGACAGACTATTTTTACAGAATTTTCGAATATCCTAAATATCAATGCTTATAATATTCACGTCATCTTAAATTATATTAATGTAGCTAGTAAAATCATTAAAATCTTTAAAATGAGATCATTTGCTTAAGACTCCGTCTTCAACGAAGATTTTCTTGATTAAGAATTAAGAATTTGAAGATTACAACGATGATAATTATTCACCCGACTTTTACAGTTTATAAAAAATACAATATACATTTTAAAATATTTAAAATTTAGTATTTAAAGCAAGATCCAATAGCCATGTATACAAAAAATTAAACACTCTGAAATGAAATTGAGAAATCCTATTCGTATTTTACACATTTTCATAGAGAATAGTTTGCATGAATGTACTCGTTTGACAGGGAAAACAAAAGTGAGTCCCTAGTCATTTCACTCCCAAAAAAGTTACACTATAGACGTTATTCTATGGAGCAGATGCAGCCTTTTCAACTCGGGTGTTCTACAGGACATCCTTTCGAGTAGCAGGGAATTGCAGGAAACATCTGTGCAAACTCGTGGAGTAAGTCAGCGGAAATAAAGTGAACTTGCCAAATCCTTCGTTCCGCTTTCACTATCATTTTATGCTTTACCTAATTTTCTCTTTGAAGAGACATTTTCATGTAACTTGGATTCATGTGTGAGTTATGACCATTATAAGAAATTCTATGCCCACCATTTTTCATGAAGAGAATCATCTGCTTAGAGCTACTTCAAGATTTGGGTTTTGTGTGATCACTTTCTGCACATAAAGCTACTAAATTTGACACTTAAACTTAGTTTAATGTAAAAAATAAAAAGATGACAATGTCGGGCAGCACATTTAAATTCAAGTTAAAAATTAACGCATTACATATTACATTATATAAAATGAAACCTTGAAAAACTAATTACGGTTTTGAATGAAAAGTATATTATAAGCACTGCAATAATATAGAACCTATGAACATACGAATTGTAAATTTGGGTAAGAAAAACAGAGAAAAATTGGAACTGTTATTTGTTATCTAATTTTTGAAATTATCTCGTAAACACTTCTTAAACTACTTCTGTACATTCATAGATTTGCTTAGTTAGTGGTTACTTTTTGTTTGCATATATGAAAACAGGAACATGTAAAGGGATTCCGAACAAGAATCTGAAATTCGAGGTTTGTATTGAAAACCAGAGAGCTAAACTCTCTTCAGCACTCACACACACACAACTAAAATATTAGAAAAATTGCGTAGTATTTCTTTCTATTAAGCATGTTCAACAGAAGCATCCAGATGGAGATTGTCGTAGAACTGACAATTTTTGCACACGATTAGAACCAGTCATTTAAAAGATATTAAATACGATCGTATCGAGACAACCAAAAATTGATATCAGAAATATCTGATTTAACATCGTAGGACAATTTTACATATATAATATCTTATCTGCGCAATTATTTAGAGCCACAGTTAGCATTAAGGTTTGATTTGTTTGTAGCTCAACGGTCATTTTTCGCTCACGAGAGCTGAATAGACCTGAAACATCTATGGTTTAAAGTGGCTTCCGAACCTCTAAAAACAACCAAACCCAAGGTTTCGAAGCTTGGCCTACTATTTGACTTGGCCCTTAATACTAAGAAACAATTCCAGATTTTTTTCTTTTTAGTGTTTCACAGACTTTCTGAGAACAAAAAAATATGTATTTTACCTAGATTTATTAAATATGTATGATAATTTCTTCAATGATATTAATCGTAGAAGAATGCGAGATATTTCTAGCTTCTGTGCTTTCTAACTTATATTTCTTCTGATTAATTTACTTTTTACAACGAATAACTTATTTGTATAAATTTCTTCATAATCCAGAGGAGAGAGAAATTTATGAGTTTCAATAGACGTTATTACTTTAAAATAAAAATGTCATCATAAGCTTAAAGTTTGCACTGATTTTAACCCATTCACTGCGCCAAAAATTGAAAAATTAAAGCAACTTAAAATATCGTAAACCTACGTTGTCTTAGGAAACCAGAATGAATTGACCTAATGATCCGTTTCTACAACTTTCAGTTGCCTATTTCTGTATATCGTAGTCGCTAAAAGGAATAATACAATTTGGCAGTAGAAATTTCCACATGCAAGTTGAGGGACGTTTAATGTCTCAATAGTACAGAACTCGCTACTTTCCTGACACTGATTTTTCAGCTTAGACTATGCGTTGTTAGAGCAGCCCAGTATTAACGTCGATCTCTTTGGAAGGACGTGGTTGCTGCTGGAAACTTTCTACATTTACGTTTTTCACGGTGAATAATAAGGAATTTACAATTGATACACGAGTTGTGGATAAAAATGCATTCATTTATGCACTATAAACAGCGTTGACGTGAAAGTTTAAAATCTCAAAGTGTTACGAACTTTTGAGGTGACTGTATCAAGTATTTAAAAAAGCCTTTTTTATCAACCGGAAAATTTAAATATGACATTAAATACATGAAATTCATATAATAGAAAGTGCATAAATTGATCAAGCAAGAGCTAAATATGGTAAACAATTCAACTTTCTCCCTATACAATTGTTTCTCTTTAAAAATCATTTACTTGTATTTAACGAGCACGAAAAGCAACATATCGAATTGGAAAGTCTGATTATTTTTGTCAGTTTAATACAGTGGCAAATTTTTATGCATAAGTTGACATTTCTCTCATTCTAAATGTTATAAATTACAATAACGCTTAAATATACAATTATTATCCACTTTTATCGTTGCTTTCAACGAATATTTTCTTGAAACAATAGATTTTATTAAATTACAGTTAAATTAAACTTTTGCATATTTTTATGCAGTTATTTCAAAGATGTAAAAGTTCGACTTTCATGGATTAATTACATGCCTAAACAGGAGACAGCGTGAATTACAAAGCGGCTTTTCAACCAGTTAAAAACAAGGCCTTTTGTTGCGATCATTTGACGATCGTGAGAAGGTTAACATGAATATAGAAGTCCTTTGAAAACAAGGAATTCTACATTTAAGAAGTTATCGCGATAATAAAATGATACTAATACGTAGTGAAGGGGAACTTTTTGGAACTTAATATAGCAAAGTTTGACAGTAAAAGAAATCATTGAAGACGTTTTGTGTACTGTGTTTGTTTTGTGTACGTTTTGCCCATACATATAACTTTTAAAAGTTATTTTTATATTAATGGGCAAATTTAAATATTTTAATTTTTGATATAAAATATTTATAATATAAAGATATTTGTTTTAATCAATTTATAGTTTGCAATCGCATTATTTTACTTCAGAACAAATATTATCACAGTTGGCGTATTTATCCCACAAAATTCTCTCAGTTTAGACTATAAAATAATTTGAAATAATTGAGAGAACTCCCATCAAAAACTATCTTTCAAAACCCACATATCTCGTGAGAATGAAAAAACTTTACAGAATACACCTATTTGGGAAAATTCATGTGTATAAATTTGTCTTGAAAAATACTGTTGTGAAATAACTCGCTAAACTCTACAGGGACATTTAAAATTGACTTTAACAACAGTATTAAAGTTCCATATTTAGTCGATCTTATAAATGGAAACTTTTTTTAAATTTTATATAATTACTATTTTGTGTTGTTTGTCAATTAAGTCAAATCAGTAATAATAAAAAATTGTTAGTAAAAATGTGTATAGATATATAAATATTGGAAAGTTGGTACGACATTTTAAGATCACATTTATGCAAGAGATATATATGGCTTAGTCAAACTATATGTATTATATCTATAAATTAGACTGCACCAAGTGGGAATTCAATAATTATGAAGAAAAACAGAGTGAAAATACAAGAAAAAAATGGAAACCTGAGAGGTTTGATTTCATACATCAGAAAAATACTAACTGTTCAGGAAATCAAAGCAGTACTGTAAGGAACATTTAACTTTATTGCTGAAATTCAAGAAAAGAATCAATATGTTTTCGTGAAAATGAATAAGAGGCTTTCGGGATATTAATACACATCTGTGCACAAAAACAAATTATCTTGGGGACATCTGTGCGCAAAAACAACGGAGGATTATGACGAAGCTCACACCAAGAAAATAATCCAGGATTGAGACGTGTTTTCATTCTTGTCTAGACACGGATTGATATTTTGACTGCTAAAACCTTCCAAGAGCGATATTAGCTTCCCGTTTACAGTCAGGGGCAACACTATTCCAATTCGCCTCTCCATAAAAACAGTAAATAACAAAAGAAAGAACCCGTGAGAGGTGCAGACAAAGAGCTGAAGAAAACACTTCCTGTCTAGCGACTTAGATCTGTTTCCGGTTCTCCAAAAAGCAATGTTGGACAAGATACTTTTTCAATGATAGTAAAATTTCAAGTAGACATTTAGTGGAATTTAAAACTTATTTCAATATTTCCAAGAAACTTTTCTTTTTTTTTTTAATTTTTTTTTTACAAGTAAACTGTTTATTTTTTAAATTTGAAAATGCATACCCTCAAATAAATAAAAGATCATTATGAAAGATTATTTTAATGATTGAGATTTTCTTATGTTGAAAGATACTGCACCTTAATTAAAATTAATAACTCAAATGTTAATCTAAAAAAATTCATAATATACAATTACACATAAATTGTACGTTTGAATTATTATTTATTTATTTATGCTTTTAGTTTTTCTTTGACTATTGTTAAAACATTTTAATGTTTCAACCTCATTGGACTTGTCAATCAAAAAGTCAATTTCAAATTCAGATCCTAAATCAGATCAGATTAAGCAATTATTTATAATTCTTTATCTGCTATAATACAGTAACAATCAATAGAATAATAAACGAAACAAATGATGGGAAAAGAAAGGAAAATTGTGAAAAAATAATTTTAAAAAATTAACAGTCACAACATCAATTCAACATTTTATGAATATATCTCAGAGAAATGGGAATTCAACGTTTAAATTAGTGAAATGCAAATATTAGCAATTAAGGTACAGGACAGTTATACAATTATTAATTGAATTAAAAATAATTCCAATTAATTTAAATCGAAAACTATTGTAAATCTAAAAGACTTTTTACAGAAATCTGAATAAATAACATGTTAATAGTAACTCACTTCCATTCGTCTTTCAACAGCAAAGCAGGATAGTCTCGTAAAGCTCACCAGCAAGGAAAGAGTCAAGATTAGAAATCTTTAAAGTAAAACAACCATCAATCTTCTGAAACTAGTGATATCGTGAGCATACCAGAACACTACAGGAAAACTGAGAGATAAGGGTAAACTGCAAAGACTTTGGAGGCTTGTGATTAAATTCCATTGGTAGACACTAATATCCAATACAGTTTGCTAAAGATAACGAAAGACCAGACAATAAGCCTTTGAAGATTATTCATGGTAAACAAGTTTTTGCACACTATAATCATCATTTCGTATAACTCAAAACAAAGTTTGCCTGAATTCTCAGCATACAATTGCGATAAGCCAAATAAGGATAAGTTATGCAGCAACAATTCTTAAGAAATATATAAATGTCATTTTAAGTACCCTTAGCTCCAGATTCCATTTGTATTATCGATATAACAATCAAAATCTTAACATTTTGAAACCCTGGAAGTGAAGAGCGAACAGATTTTCAAGCTTGAAATTTTGTTTCAAAAGTAAAAAATGTATTTCCTTTTAATTCTCTACAATATCTTATGGCTGACAAAAATCAATTCCTTTATGGTTCTAGAGAACTGTTATGGTTACTGAACTTTTCAGTGATAAGTTTGATTTTTCGAGTTAACTTCACTCGTGTAGAGAGAGATTTGCCATCTAGGAAAGGTGCTCCTTCAATAGCGACACTATAAATTATACAGGGAATTTTGATCAAACTATGCATATTTTATAGAGATCATTTATATAAAAGGTTTCTTTTTCGCAAAAAGGCAAGGAAACCGTACTATTTAGTATGTTTATTATAAATTACAATGAATTTCCTTGATATTGAATGCTCAAAATGTCCTCGCCAAAGAATTTTCTACAAAAAAGGTTTATTCACAACTCTAAAAGATGTGGAAAACTATATCAATTTATGAAACATAAGGTGGGAAGATTCATAGCTGAATGCCACACACGTGAGAGCTTGCACATCTTTACAAGATTAATGACATTTGTCACTAATCTTATATTAAAGAATTTATATAAATATTGTTCATACTAACACAGACTTGGTACAATTCACTAAAAGGGAGTACAATTTGCACCAACTTAATTGAAAACAGTCAAAGGAATACTGTAAGTATTTTACTCAGACGAAAGATAAATAAAACTAGATTTTAAGTGGAAATAAAAATCCATCACAAAAATATTTTTAAATTAAAAATAAGTAATAACTTTTTTTCATTAGCATAATCTTTTTCTTCATCACAAAATTTAAGAAAATTCCTAAAATTAAGCTAATTAGTTTAAAGAGATTTTAATTAAAAACTAATTTATAATAGTAAATATTCGAACACTTTCATTTGTGATTATGTACATAAAATCACAGATGACAATTAAACAAATGTAATTTTGCAAAGAAAATTTTAGTAACACACACTTGTAGGAATGATATAATAATCAGTTTGGTAGGAATAATATAATAATCTTCCCGAAATATTTAATCATTGCAGAAAAATGTCCCAAGACAGGATTTGAAGGAATCATTTTGTGATTACTCCCGTTGCAGTGGAGTCGTACCCCTTCAGCAAACGATGTGCTTTTCTTAGACTCTTCTCGCACACAACATCATTTTCGTTATCATAAAACTAGAAGTTCTCTACAGTTAAGAGTCTGAAGTGAAGAAATCAAGTTTAGAAAGTTGGGATAAATACATAAGGAATCTTATAAAAATATAGAACATCTTAAACTGATATTGTGTGTTTTCTTACATTTCTTTAGACAAATTTGTATGCACAATTTTTTTTTTAAAATTTCATACTTAATTATTGCATACAACACAGAATTTTTTTAAAATAATTATTCACACCTTATAAATTCTTTCTTTATTAGATGGAGCAAATACTTCCTAAGCACAATTGTAATGATAAAATATGGTTATGTGTGCAGACGACAATTTTATAGAATTGAGATCGATTTTTTTAAAATCTCATTCTAATCTAATAATGTTTTTACGAAATTTCCATACATCAAAAATTAACCAACGGGCAGACTAACTATAAAAAAATATTTGACTGAAACCATTAGTTACTAGAATATTTTAATTAAAACATTTTTAGTGAAGATTATTCATTTAAAAGTATTTTTCAATCTAAAATTTTGGGGGCTTATTGAAAACAAATTAGAAATAAAATATAGCACACGAAACTCTTTATAAAGTATATAAAATGTTTTTTGAAGAAAAAGATGAAAAGCCATTTCCTAAATTAAAGAGTACATTTTATTAAATTACACACAGTTAAAGCAAAGGCAATTTTTATGAACAATTTTTGTTAAAAATACCGAAAAAAGTCATTTTTATTTACAGAGGGGGGTCTGTTACCATGCACTTTTTACCGCCCGCTTGAAAATCCAGTACGCCCCCTTAAGAGTGGATCAATATACACGTGCCCCCCCTCCCTCGATCGATAGGAAACCTCCGAATGGGGAATATTATCTTTAGGCCTTACTTCGTTCCGTCAAAGTTGATTATTTAGAAGGCATTGCTGAGAATCGCTTTTTACTAGTTCTGCGCCAGCGAGGCCTGTTTATTCAAAGTTTTCCGAAATAAATTCCATTCAGGTTAAATAATCAAGACTAGTTCGGAAAATTTTTATTTGTGCGGGTATTACGTCATTCCAGTCATCCATACAACTGAAGAATGTGATTGGATGTACCCAGCGAATGGCGAAGCCTCATTCCGTAAAAGTTCAGCGCTTGCGTAGATTGTCTGGAATCTTGCATAGTTTTCATTTGAGCCATGGTAAAAATTCCAGGAAATTTCCAGAAATTTCGTTTGATCTTTGCTCGAAATGAAGGAGAGAGAGTTTTGGGAGTAGAGATCTTAACGAACATACAAATTGATAACACAGTTTTTATTATTAGATATTAACCTTACTCTAAAATATCGAAAGTTTGCGAGAGTAGTTATTGTAGTTTGGTTTGGTGAAGTTTTACTTAACGCGGGCGTTTCAAATGGGACTTGAAAAGAAAAGAATTAAAACAGACTTAGATTCGTTTTGATGGTCAGAGTACTTTGGTAGTAATTTTTCTTTTTTATTCAAACAACTTGATATATTTGAACAATTCATTTTGAAAGGTTTAAAAAGAAATTCTGCGAGGCTAGCTTAAACGCAATTGAAGCATATACATCTTCATGAGCTTCTTTCATTCTTCATGAACATAACCAGACAGCATTCAAAAAAATTAGTTTTGAAAAATACTTTCTATTGGTTATGTTTGTCGCTCAACGGTCATATTTTGCACACAAGGGCTAATTAGACCGGGACCTACGGATTAATGTGGATTTTCCAACCACTACAAACATCTAAACCCAAGAAGGGATTCGAATCTAAGAATTGTGGAATCACAGACCAAAGCGCCAATCATTCGATTACCAGCTCGGTTCTTTTTAGTCGATGCCAAACGGCGTACAGATTTGGAACTGCCTACTAAATAATCAAGACTAATGATCTTCGACAAACATCAAGCATAAACTCAGCTTTATAACTTCACAGAGCATTGTGATCAAATGCGTGTTTTAGTTGGTCATTTTTTGTACAAGTGTTGGTTTAACAGGAACTAAAATAAATTCTGAGCCACTACAGGTCAGACGTGAGAGCTGAAATCACAAACTGAAGACTAGAGCGTTAGCCATGTAGGTTCATGGAGATTTGGGAATTTTTCTAAATTGCTTATCCATGGTTAAAATGTATGAAGACTTATTCTTTAATTAAATGGAAACAAGTGAGAACGGTTGAAAACAAAATTTTTATTGAAGCTGATTTCGAAGGAAAGCCAGTATTTTAGAAAAGCAATTTTAGAGGTCAATTTATAATACAATCCCTTATACGATTTCTTGAAATCAATTAAAATTTACTATTTTGCAAATTTAATATGCGAATACACGTACGTTTTTCAATATAAGAATGCAGCATTTGTTCAGAAAGAATTTATGCAAACAAAACAATTAATATTTTAGCTAGAAATCAAATACATCTAAGAAAATTTAAGACTTAAAAAACGCAAAACCTTTAAATACTACGAAGCACAAACGTTCATTTTAAATTCATATTTTTCAGACACACGAAAGTAACTTTTATATTGCACAGGCCAGTATATGTCACATAGAAGGGGAGATATAAAAATATATTATAACACTCAATACACGGTTAAATTAAGAAAAAACTATTTCTTCTATAGTTTAACAGCGAGTCTCATTTGTTAGTATGCTAAAGTTTTCGGATTGACAAATAACTAATATTAAACACTTCAGTTAAATACAGCTAATTTTATAAACACATTTCAATTTAACTTGAAACATTTAATCCAAAATTAATGTATAATATCAGGGAGATTTCTGTCACTGATGTTAATAAGAACTCATGGTAATGAAATTTGGATATTATGAATACGTTTTATGACCTAATAACGTTAGCTCTAATGAGATTTGACCTTAAAAAAACAATTTCCTTGAAATTATTCTAAGGTCAAACGTATTAAGTTGATAAAAAAAAAAATTGCAAAAAGCGATGATAAAGGTGAAAGTTGCTAAGAAAAGGAAAGATACCCGCCCAATTTTTATTTATTACTTCACAAAAGAGCGATGCAAGTCAACTTCCAGTGAATTTCAAGAAACCAATATTTTCCGGAAATTTCTTTTATGATAGAAAGAAAAAAAAAAGTTTCAGGAAGGTAACTGGGTGCCAATATTAGAATCCAGCTTCCGGTGCAGAACCCAAACATCCTGCACAGGTGAGCAGACGATATTTCTCTCCCACGGGAGAGGGTAATCGCTTGCTCACATCCAAAGGTACGTCCTAACTTCACAGACCCTACTTCCCCCCTTAACTACAAAATTCTGTGGCACGCGGGCTGGATATCCGGTTTAGAATAAAGAACAAGAAATAGCAGAGCACATGAAATTTCAGTTGAAAACACAAGGCTTTAATAAATGGTCTATTTCCCCAGCATATTCAAAAAAATTCGAAGTCACTTAATTACGGATCATAGCATGGGAAATTATTTTTCTGAGACAATGTGTAAAGGCGATGGAGTTATTTCATTTATTTACAAATTAATCTTCAGACTAAGTAGCTGTAATACGATTAAACAATTACTAAATACAGATGTTTGATAATTTAAAATCAGTAAAGCAAATATATAGCTTTAGTTTATACAGTATTAGTTCCAGTCAAAATAGTTTCTGACTATTTTGTGAGACTTCTCGTTAAATATAATCAAAACAGAAATTCTCTTCAGGTTTATTAAATAATTTTTAAAAAATTTATTCATGATCAAGAGTAATTATTTATCAATAACGAAAATATGAGGAAAGTAAACAATTTTATTTTAAACCTAGTGTCCAAAATGTTATCATTTGCTAACTTGTATTCTAAGAAAAATTGTGGGAGTAAAGGAATTGTAATTAATCACGCGAATGAATGTCTCACTACTTTTGTATGTACCTGACTTAGCTCAAAATATGACAAATGAATGATCAAATAGTTTATTAGGAAAGTAATCAATTTTCTCTTTTAGGGACTTCATTAAAATAAGTTGTATTTTTGACCTCTAAAATATAAAAATACTAGGAACGGGAATAATGGAAAATTAATACCCGATCCTAAAATCACTTATTCTGCATATTTAAAAAAAAATTCTTGAATAAAAGTATCCCGCTTCGGCTGGCTATTTTTCATTCAAGGTTAAATGAAAATTGCAATATAAATTTAGACAAATATCCAGTTCCTAGATATTTCAATTTTATTAGCTTCAGTGTATAGAAGCTGAATTTCAAACTATCCATTTTCTTTCTAGGAAAACAAATCTTACCTTGAAGGCAAAAACATTTTATTAGCATTAAATGTTTGCTTTAAGAAATATTTAAAATCACTAAAAGCTTGTCAAAATTCAACAGCACGTGAGAAATAAAATTTCATTTTCACTCATGTGAAATACTTCTCCACAAAGGAGAAAATAAAATGGAAATCTAATCAATCCGGAAACATACCATTCTCTTCTGAGGTATGATAACCATATCCTGTTTCAAGTGCGTTGATCTTGAATCTAGCAGCGCCATAGCAGTCAGACTGAAGTAGACGCAGAAAAGAAAGTTCACAAATTGATTTTTAGAGAGAAAATTTCGAAACTTTTTCAATAATCGCATGTTTAATCAGAACCAGCTTTAATACCATCAAATTCTTTAGTCCTAGAATATCTGAAACACCCAGGAGCAGCAAAGTTTTAATTAATATTTACTATTAGAAATGAAATCAAATATAGACTTCATTTTATACTAGTTCAAGGGAACCATTCAGTACGTCATGCTTTTCTGTACCAGTCCCCGATAACAGCTAAAAAGAGCAGGTGATTACGTGATATTCTAGGAAAAGTAATAACATAGTATCATTTTTGAAAGCACTGATAAGTAACTTATTGCGATAATGTGGATATAATGACAATCAAAAATTTACGAATAATCCGTACCGTAATTATGAGGGAATATGATAATTTGATCGGGTAGGAGAATTTTATTGTTTTAGAAAATATTTAGTTTTAAAACATTTTTACTGGTATAGTTGAAACTAGACATAGTATATCTAGTATGATAAAGACAATTTTTCAATGCATATTGCTTAAGACATATAAATTAGACTAAAAATAAATCCCAACAAATATAAAAGTATTCTAAGCTAGAAAAATGTGGATATTTTGTGTGAATGAATTCATGAAAATCGAAGCTAAAGATATTTTATTATCTATGAAAATAGATAATTGGGATGAGGTAAAATGGTTTTAAGACAAAGATATTTAGTTTAATCTTAGCAAATAACCTATTCATAGGTTGTCAGAAATTTAATTTTGCAATTAAAATAGTCATGAAAAAAAAAATGAAATAGATGTCATTAAGTCTAAAAATAAATGTATTCTCTACAAAAATCAATTTCAAAGGTTAAGCCCCAAATTATCTTGAGGGTTTCGATTTAATAATTTTTATTGAAGACTCGACTAACTTCTTTTTCTCAGACAATACTCATGACACTCTCCCATGTAACAGCTGCATTTTAATGATATACTTGCATAATAAGTCAATCCATGGAATAAATTTCTTTTAAGAAGCAAAATTTCAATTGAAAGCATATCACTTTTTGATTTTACAGAGACCCAGTTTGAAAGGATTGCGCTATAAGTTTCCATGTCCGGTATCAAACACACGAATTCTTGAACTGAAGGTTAGATAATCAGCTGCCGACTCCAAGATATCGAATGAGAAAAGTTATACATTGTTATGGAAAGCAACAGTTTAGTTATACTATATGTAATGCATTCAGCAAATTATATTTATTATCTAAAAAAAAGATGCCGTATTAAGCAAAAATAATCATTTCTTAAATTACAAGATTTATTAAATACTCAAGAAAGCGTTTGCAAACAGAATATGGGTTAAAAATTAAATCCTAAGTTCTCCTTAATTAATAAAAGTTTCTTTACTTAGTTATTACTGGACAAAAACAAAATTATATTCATCAAATATATAAAATAATGAATAATAAATGACAAATGGTGTGTTATTAATCTACATTTTTATATAAACAGACCGATAATTTAAAACTGAATTAGTTTTCAAGTTAACAGAAACTTTCAGATTGATGCAAAATAAAAATTTTGTAAAACAATCCCATTTCTATAAAAGTAATGTACACAGTATCATTGTTTAATGAAAGTTATTTGTATCAGCTGTTTTACTCTCAAGTGGGTGGTCATAATTCTTACAACAGCTAAGTCTATGCTTTATTGATATAGCAGATGATTACGGATGGTCTGAACACTTCATAAGTGGGGAAATGATTCTTGAAACCACTCCTTGTTTTTAATCTCTGGAAGTGCGAAAGGGGAAGAGAGGAACACCCTCAATATTTTTCCAGGGGTAGGAAAATTTACCTCAATCTGGAACTTTCCAAGCGCACTTTAATATTCTGTTCAGACAATAAAAAAGAAAATGTTTTGTAAGCTTAGAAGTCCTTGTTATAAAAAATAATTGTTTACCGAATACCGAATACTTTTAACAACCCAACTAAAGGGGAAAGGAGAAACGTTTTGAAAGTTCATTTTCACATTTCATACAATTAGATTTTTAGGTTAGACAATCATTAAATTGAAATTACAAAGGCCTGACTTAATGTCTGCCATTTGTTTTAGGAGGAATTTTGTATGAATTTGAATGTTTAACATAGCACACATTGCCACAAATATAAAAAAATAAATTCTTTTACAATAGTATTTGTATACAAATACAATGTTTGAGAAATTAAAAATTGTTGAAAATTCAAGAAGAACTATTAAGTTTATATATATGTTTTAAAAAAAAATTTTATTCATAAACTTAAAAAAAAAAATTTGCGTTCCTAACTCAAACTATAAATACAATTATTTTTTAAAATTTTTAAGAAAAGCCTGATTTTTTTTCATCAATAAAATAGTTTCAGGTAGAAATGTAAGTATTTTATGTGTATGCATGCATGTGTGTTCGGTTGCGTGGGATCAGTTTAACACATATTTACAAAAATTATCAATAAAGATTGGTATATATGTTTATCGATATTTTAGGAAGACCCTAATTCTGTCCATATCCTTATCAGTACCATCCATTTTATGAAAATATGGTATATCTGTTTGGAAACAATTTTTTTTTTAACCCTTCACAACAGAAATTAGAATGTTGCAACTCAAGTGTGATACTACGTAATTCGAAACGAATGAATCACTTAAAAAATAAAACATTCCCACACAAGGTTTTCAAGCACATACGTAATATCAATATTGACTATCTCTAAATATATTTATCTGTGTTTTATCGAATTAAAATGCGTCAATCACTAAGATAAAAGATCTTTATGTGGGGGGAAATTATGAATATGTCCACATGATGATTACAGTTTTCATGAAAGATATGTTTGTAGAAAATATGGCTCAAAATGAATGGAGCAACTTTGAGATAATCTTTTGCCTATATTTTTATAAAACATACAATAGCTTAAATAGCAATTTCTTTTTAAATTTACTTTGTTTATAAAAAATGTTTCTGGGAATTTTATTCCTCTATAAGAATTTTTGCTTGAACCTATTAAAGATATATTTTTCGTCCAACAATTAGAATTTTGAAATCTAATTCCCTGAATTCTAACTCTTGAATAATAATAAAAATGCTATTTGAATGATATAAAGAGAATTTTTCACTTCTGTGTTCCCACGATATAACTGAGTATACATATAAGAGTAAAATACATGAATTCTTATGGTATTACATAAATAGACTGTTTTCCTTTCATTTACAAATAGATTCCCAAGTTTTCTAAAAATTAATTAAGACATTAAAAGCATTCAATACGAAAACTCTATCCGCAAAATTTATTGTATAAATGAATAAAATTGAGCGGAGAAATTTTCTCAATAAACTGCAGACTAATGGCGTCCCAGAAGAGCAGACGCTGTCTGATTTTTAAGCCTCCGTCTCTGCAGGTGCTTATTAAAGTTCACAATAGTTTTAATGAAAGCACTTTAATCCTTAAAAATATAACCCTTGTTAGGGATTTGATAAAAACTGTATTATAGAACCATTTTTACTTTAGAATTCTTTTATTTTTAAAATAGATTTAACAAATCATAATATAAAACAGACAGATCAAATAGAAATGGTTGCACTGCAAATTTGAAATAGTTAAGGAATTTGATTGTAGGGATTCATTGAATTACGAGATACTAAATTTTGGATATATTATTAAATAAACATTCTTTAAAATTCTAATCGCAATTTAATAGAATTCATTTCAAAATTTTCACAATTCTACATGTGTTGACTTTATTGGTGGAAAAGTGCTTCCAATTGTGTTGTGGAATTAAAGAGTAATCAATGTATGGGAATAAATTTTAGAACCTAAATTCTGGATATAAATGACATTTTTCTAAGTGCAACCACACACATAAAATAAATTCGAATTTTTTCGTTGACATTAAAATTTAAATTTCAATGTACTTTAAACTACAAATATATATTAATAAATTTTAAAATAAAAATGTTTGAAAATTTACTGTAATAGAATAATATTTAGTATTAAAAATCTATGAACAAGATTTCACAAGTAAATTTATTTTAAAACCTTTATGATAGCAACTGAACCACATGCTTACAAAAAACTTTAAACATTTTATTTATATATAAAAGAGTTTTATAATTAAAAGACAAATTTTTAATTACTTGAAAATTCTTTTATATATAAGAAATGTACTTTAATTACTGAAAATTTAGATTTTAAGCTCTAAATTCTTAAACATAAGCAAGTTTTTCCCCCACTTACAAAATTAGTTTCTAATTAAAAATAGAGTTAATTTTATAGAGAAAAAACAACATTCCACGTACTTTTCAGCAAAGCCTGCCTCTGCACATTAAGTTCTGAAATTTTCACAAAAAAGTTAATTTACGTGATTTGCTGCACATATTGCGCTGACAAAATATTTTGAAGGGGAATAAATAACCAGCTCCAAAACATTTTAAATGTATTCTTTTGGTAGGAAATGTCTTATCCAGTTAGAAATAGCACTTAGTTGCTGATTTTACAACCAAACCTTGCTTTGAGAAGAAGCATTTTTTTTTTTTAATTTAACAACAACTCCAGCAATTCCTATACAACCCCTTATGATATCACTAACACATCCAGATTAAGAAATATAATTAACAGTCTGAGTTAAAGCAAAATGTTAGGTCAAAAAATGTCAATTCAAATTTCGATTTGCTTACTCTTTGAAAAAATTCAAATTTCTGCAAAATATAGGAGAAAACGTTAAATAGTGAGAGGAGAAATGTTAATGCAAGAGTGAACAAAAAGAAACCAACTCAAATATAGACTGAAGTGTACTAAAAATGTATTCTTATTAATAAATTAGAAAAATGCTATGCTTTGTCTTCTCAAGATAGCTTCTGTAAAGTAATTTTGATTTCTTAAGTTTTCTGTGAATTTGAAATTCAAAATATAATTTCAATTAAATGTTGAATAATCCTAATATTTTTAGATGTATCCCTATTTGAATGACAAGAGAATTTTGCAGAATTGAATGACTTCAGTACTTACACAAAAGTTATGATCAATCAACGATATCAATCAAAAATTGACTTAAAATTCAGAAAATTTTATACAATTTCTAATTAAGAAACTGCAGAAATAAATAATTTAATTCAAAATTCACTATTTCTGAATAAAACTACTCACTCTAGCAATTAAACTTCTTAAAAATACATTTAAAAAATTAAAAAAAAAATAAGTGTTTATATATTAGTACTTAATTCAAATAGACGTAAGAATTTCACTATGTTACATTGTAAATTATAGGAATAAATGCTAAGAATTATATGTAATCACCTATAAAAATATTCATAATTGAATATTGGTAATAAAATTCAGAAGAATTAATATCGCTATATACATTTATCTTCATCTGTTTCGCATAAAAAAATTTCAATTCTTTTATGCAAAGTTTTTTGCGCTGGTGTAAGTCAAATGCATAGTTTTTCTATATTTTTACTGTATTAAACAATAATTTAGACTAAGCACGACAAGAGTAAATTTACGAAAGAGGAAAAATCATTAGGAAGAGTTCAATAAAGATTTCATTTGTTGGCATATTTTAAAAAAAGGTGGGAGCAAAGAAATCTCTTGCATACAAGAGCAATCCTACTTAAAATTTCTATTTTAGAATCAAGAATTTAAGATAGAATTTTTAATTTGAATCTTATAAGTGCAAAATTACGATTACAATTTCTCCTTTTTCACCTACTAGATTCATCTTATAAATCTCCACTTCTATCAGAAAATTAAAATTTAAGTAATGAACTTAAAAAATTTCACTATTTTACATGTGAAGAGAAGCTATATTTTACTTTTAGTCTCAATTATTTAAACTTACTCTCCAGAAAATATAAATTTGATATAATTATTCAGTTTTCTGAAATTTTCTGTGTCACTTTAAAACTTTTTAATTAGTGTTTGTTACTTTGAATTATAAATTTTGTATCCCTAAAGCACAGAAAGTTAGAGAACAGGTTACATGTTTACTTATTTAGTTACACATTATATATTTAGATGTTTCAATAGAGTTTAATATGTGAATAAATTGGCTATATATGCTAGATTAATCTATTCTTAGTTTTTCTTAAAGCTATCTATTCTTTAAAATTTAATTATTAGTGTATGTTAATAAATACATAAAACCTAATTAAATTTTTTAGCTTCCACAAGTTTAGTAATTGTCGTTATTCTATGAAAAAATTCCAAATTAGGTTTTCCAAATTATTAAAAAAAAAAAATAATAAAATCAACAGCTCAATTTTTCTTAACTGCTCAAACTTGGACCAAAATTCAGAGTCAGACAAAAAACTTGCAATCTAATTTAAGAAATAAAAATTATAACGAAAATCAGCTTTGTGTAAATATATTTGCATTATATTAGTCACAATAGATCCAAACACCTAATCAAAGACTCGAAAATAGCAGTGATTTTGAAAAAGATTAAATGACGCTAACATCTGAGTAACGTTATAAAAAGGCTTTAAATTTTAAATTTGGAATATCATTCTATACGTTTTTTGCTTCTGAGTTAATTTGACAATGACCTAGCTGAATATTAATTCAGAACACTTAAAAACATTTATTCCCGCGACTCCAGCCGATTAAGCGTAGCTTGTTTGCTACCAGTTTGGACTCTACTGGGCTAGACTTTTCAGTAATATGGCCTTTGGTGAACTTATTCCAGTCGCCTTCACCGAAGACATAGATGCATTGAGTCTATTTGAAATCAAAATATAAACACGCGAATCTGGTATAATTAAAAACTCTTAGAAAATTCTCATCTGTATTGAGTTTAGCATTTAAACAGTGATAAAATAGTGTTTATTAGTTGACATAAACAGGCGATCGGCTTATTATTTCATCAAGTAAAGAGTTTGATTAACTTGTTTCTTTTTTAATTTTCGAAACAAGGTTTATTTTAAGTTGGCCTAATATACAAAAAATAAAACCGTGATACTACTACAAATTCTCTTTTAATGAATAATTTCCCCTTTTCACTAAAAATTACATAGCCGAGTATTTTTAAGGAAAGTTGAACTGAGGCGAAACTAGAAGAAATGACAAAAAATAGTTTTTTTTTTTTAAAGAGAATTAAATGAGCAAAAATTAGACTGGAATGGTTGAAGCTTTACACAAATCTTTAAAGATTTTCAAGTGTTTGAAACCATTAACCGTTTGAGTGTTCTATCGCGCTTCGCTTGTTATGCATCAAAAATGCGGTTGGGTTTTATGGCGCAAGGTCCAAAAAGGACAAGCTGCGTAAAAATGCGAAGAAGCGCGATATTCCGCACTTTTAGCATACAAGAAAACTCTTCAGCACACCAACTGTTAAAGAGGTTTGTTCCAAGGATGTCTAAAAATTTATTTTAAATGTTTCGTCAAATATTTCAAACATTTCATGCAACTAAAATTAATTCTGTTATGTCGATAGTATAAGTTGCAAAGGGATGGTTTCATTTATCACTCGACGGCTATTTTTCTGTACACGAATCTAATGAAACTGGGACTTAGTTTTAAAGTGACATCCGAACCCCACTACAAATAGCAAAGCCCTTGTTAAGATTCGAAACCACGAATTGTTCAATCGAATATCCATCTATGCATAGATTCAATAGTGTTATAACAAGTTCAAATAAATGATTAAGCATAACAAATTGCCTTAAACTGTTATAAACAGTTTATTGGTAATTAAAATGTTTTTTTACAAGCATTTTTAATATTGATTGTATTATCAGTTTGCCATCACCCGTATAAAATAAAGTTTTACAGAGAACAATATAAAAAAAAATAGATTCTTAATGATTACAAGTATCTAATGCTCTCGACGTGTGCCAATCGAATCCACAATCTGTTGAAATGAAAATCACAGCATTCTGCTATCAAAGGAAGCAGTTTCTTCCTAAAGTGAACAAATGTTTTCTTGAGCAGCACTTGTTACCAACACACAAGCCGTTAAACCCTTAAAGTCAAAGTGATATAATATCAACATATTCATATATATTTAAAATATATATATGTATACAACGTATACATTCATTATATATATATATAAAATTCTGTTTCTGCCACAACTCAACAATAAGTTCTTATTAAAATTTCGTTCACTAACGTGTCATTGAAGATTTTCCATCCATTAGCAGGCAAACTTTCCTTTGTAAAGTTTACACACTTCTCTCTCTCTACACACAACCACACAACCACAAACACAACCACACAACCACAAACACAACCACACAACCACAAACACAACCACAAACA
>JAPDSC010042342.1:479274-533833 GCA_026290005.1 Latrodectus geometricus
AAACACAACCACACAACCACAAACACAACCACAAACACAACCACACACACAACCACACACCCACAACCACACAACCACAAACACAACCACACAACCACAAACACAACCACACAACCACAAACACAACCACACACACACACAACCACACAACCACACACACAACCACACAACCACAAACACAACCACACACACACACACACACACAACCACACACACACACACAACCACACACACACACACAACCACACACACACACACAACCACACACACACACACACACACACACACACACACACACCTTACCTTTACTCCACTGTTTAACTATTTGCAGATACATCCTGCTGAATATTTGTTAACGTATCATAGGATGGAAATTTACTTTTTGTAAATGAGGCCCAATGTTAAACATGGTTCAAAATCAGTTGCAACAATTTTAAAACTGAAGTGTTGGTATAAAGGCATTAATATTGGATAGGTTTCATGGTTTAAAATAAGGGGGAAGTTTTCTGTTAAGTTTTCAATAACCTTGAGATTTTTTTCAAAACTTTTTGTTTGTTATACAAAAAAAATACAGCGTGATTTTGTCTGTGCATTATTTGTATTAATTTCTGATATTTACAAAAGATATTTTGCGCTATTTAAATAGAACGAAAATTTTTATGTCATTTTTATTTTGAAACAGTTTTTCGTATATTCATAATTTAAGAAATGAATTTTTAACTTCACATTTTCAGGTACGCACACCATTGTATTTTTACAAAACAAACATTAATTTATAACTATACGACTAATATGAAAAGTAAATAAACTAGATTAGTTTCCAAAACAGTTTAAAATAAAATGCAATTTGAAACACTATGTCTTGACCTAATTACCAAAATAGACAGCTTAAATAATTTAGAAGCTCTTGTAAAGGAAACGTTTAAGATATTTCAACTGTCTTTACGGAAAATGGGAGGCAACCACAAACAAAGAGCCACACACCGTTCTTTT
Organism: Latrodectus geometricus; assembly: GCA_026290005.1. Classification (NCBI taxonomy): domain Eukaryota; kingdom Metazoa; phylum Arthropoda; class Arachnida; order Araneae; family Theridiidae; genus Latrodectus; species Latrodectus geometricus. Next base: position 480,268 of record JAPDSC010042342.1, read on the forward strand.
GGAAAGCAATTCCATGGAACCATTCTGGAGAATATTTACAGCAGATTCTCGATTTGGAATTGCCTTAGTAAAATTAGTTCATTTTATTATATGAAACATTCGTGTACAGTGGAAGCAACTTCATTACCTTCATGAGGAGAATATATTTATTAGGCTCTTGTTACAAATGAAGGACATTTGAACAAGACTCAATGATAAGATATTAAGTTAGCAATGTGTCAGCATTTAATTCTGATTTATTAAAGGAAGAATTTCTTTTTTGGAGTAATACTTGATTTACAATATAAATGAAATAATTTACAAGACTCATGTATGTTTTTTATATTACTTCAACGATAATTTTTTGCACAAGGGACCTAAGGTACAAAGTGGGATTCGAACCCACAAACTGTTGAACCGAAAATAAGATCTCTAATCATTCCTCTACCAGCTTGACCCACATGACTCGAAATTATTATACAAGAAAATTATGATCATTCACAGTAGAATGCAAAAATAATCTCTAATTAATACCCAATGCAAAAGTAATGCATATGAATTGTATTATGTGGTTGTTGAAATTTAGAAAGGATGCTTTAATGAGGAGATCTTTTAAGAAAAATAGCTTGAAAATGATTTTGAAGTTCTATTTGCAAACAATTTTATTTTTCGAAATTACTTTCGAATTTAAAATTATTTTAGCAGTTTTAATAATTTCATTTCATTCTCTGTAGCAAACATAGAATAATGAAATAAAATTTCTTTGTATTCAAAATGGAAAAGGGTCAATGAATCTCTTCCATCTGTAAATTCACGAAAAACTCGAAATATGTTAGAATCGTTAACTGCAGAGAATATTTTAGGTTTTTCATTGCCTAAGGTAAGTTTAGAAAACATTTAAAAATGATAAAATGAATCAATGTTATTATTTCTGAAAATTTTATTGCTTTTTAAATTTTCATGAGACATTTGAGAGTAAAATTATGTAAAAGTTAAATTTTTTGGCTACTTCTATCCCCAAGTTTCTTATGAGTTAATTCTAATAAAATTAAACAATAAATTCAAAAAAATCAAGTAATTGAATTTATCGTTTTGATTTTATAATTTTGTTATCTGATCCTTGTAAATTCGCGTAACACTCTGTGCAGGTTTCAAACTAATCTTGATGAGAGACTCAAGGTATGTCTAAGATATAACTAGCCTATTTTTTGTTTCCTATAGTGAAATTGTCAATAGTTTTCAATTCTTTTATCATTTTAAATAGAAATCAACCGAGAAGAAAGTAATGCAATTAATTACCATTTCAAAATGCAATTTCTCTTCAAATAGGTTGCTTTTCAACAGCAAAAGGGATTTCATCAGCCACATGTAAAAAATCTAAGGCTTAAATTCTCAAGGATATCTTTAATAGTTCAAACCTTTCTTTGCAAGAAGAAAATCAGCATGGATTTTTAGTAGCTAACATATTCTATGTAGATTTTTCATTATTATTCTAATACAATTATTTGAGATAAGAATTTAGTGGGAACATTTTGGATGTAATTGGGATAAATCAAATTAGAAACATAGTAAGTTGCATCTAAGTAAATTCGATTGCGAAATTTATTGGATCACTTAATTTGAGTGCCTAGTATGCATAACTCGTTACTCTAGTACATCAAAGGACTCGCTTACATTTAATATTGTTTATGGTTTTTTTTTTCATTGAATTTATGACATGACACTCCCCCGGTTCCTAGGTACTGTACCAATTAATAGCTATTAAGGTATTTGACAATGACTTGTTAAGTATGATTAATACAGAAATAGGTTGGAATCATTTGGGTTTATTTTATTCAGTACAAAACTGGTTGTTATCTTGTGCCAGCAAGACTGTGTGGCAATATGGAGTGAGCTGTTCCACTTTTTCAACCGTAATTTGGTGTGTACTCAGTACACACATGCAATAGGTACCCGTTCACAACGCATTCAAACAAGGAAAAAGAGGAAGTACACCCAAGTCCGAACCGCAATTCGAACCCAGGAACTCCCCATCCGCAGTCAAGCATGCTGACCACTGTTTAGTCAGGTCACCACTATTTAGTCAGGGTAGGTGGCTACAAAACTGGTAAAATATTAAAAAATACTGATAATACCGATCAGTTCTGGTGTAAAACGAGATTGTACAAAATTGTTGTACTATGAACTATAATTCTCTTTTCATAGTATGTAAAATAGTGTTGGGTGCCGTAAGAAATATGAAAACTACAAATGTTACATTCCAACACCTGAAGATTTGAAAAGTTTACTTAAAATATTTTAAGTTAAATATTGCTTGACATTACTTTAAAGTGTTTATTATGAGAAATTTAAATGATTGACTTATGATAAAAGACTAAGGAAATCGCATTTGAGCACACGTGCGAACAGAATTCATAAAAATGCTGGGCAATATCTTAAATTACATAATAATAGTCATGAACAACATACAATTTTTTCCTATGTTTTATTATGAAAATCAATGGAAAAAGCTTCGATGTTAAATTACGATATTCCAAGCACATTCATATTCTTAAGCAAATAACTATCCGCAACTAATTGATCATAGTTTGCTGCTTTCTGTACACACACAAAAAAATTCTTTTTTATTATATAAATGAAACCTTTTTATGCAACATAAGGTTTCGGAAACCTACAAACATATTTTAACACTTTAATAAAATTTGTAAATCAAGTAATGCAACTTCAAGCAATAACTGAAACGTGGCTTTTCCTCATCTACTGTTAACCAATAACTATTATTTCCATTCTTCATTAGAAATAATACATTCATATATATTATTTCTAATGAAGCTCTAAGGTACTAATTTCGTTAATTCAAAGTGTTCATACCCACAAATTCATAAAACTAAAAATAACTATTTATATATAGTTTTCCAATAAATGGAATATATTTTATATTATACTTATTTGCTAAAATATATCAACTATTTAAGTCCATTTGAACCCAATAATTTTAGATCCAGGCCCTTCGACTAATCTAAACCCAATTTAGTCAAAAAGTACAGTCAGTTTGTGATCCAAAACCCCACGAACGCCTTTTCCGTTTAAATGAGCAACTAAGTTTTCCGTTCCATTTACTTGGCATTCTATTTCGAATCGTTCCCGAACAAACACGGAATTTTCTATCGTGACCAGAGGCAGCCTGTTTTGGCTCCATACCGCCGCCGCCACCACCACCACAACTGTACTGAGCTGTCGCGACGAAGAGCGACGCCATGAAACCTATTTAGAATGACTCATCCTGAGGGCTTTTCCCAAATCCAGATTCTGAAACAAATCAAAAAGCGTAGAGGTGTGGCTCTGCAGAGCTATGTCCAAAATCAACCCCAATCGAGAGGGTCTTGTTCTCAGGAACCGGAAATTAAACCGTTTGGAAGGGGTCACAGGAGCAGTTGGATATGCAAAGTGGCTCAAAAGAAATGCCTAAATGGGTTGCCACGGATAAATTAAACACTAGGGATTTAATAGCCACAGGGCTCCGAATTATTGCAAGTTACTTATGTCACTTAAAAGTCCTAATTTTCCAATGGGATTAAAGGGGAGTCAAGAGATTGAAGAGGCGAAAATGCTGATTAAATAAATTTCCACGTAAACCTTGCCTGGTATTTGAGTCTAATAACTTTAATGAGCAGAAAATACGTTTTCAACATCGTGCTTCAAATATTGTGTATTAAAAATAACGAAATATTCTTTTCTACTGCATCATTTAATTAGGACTTCTTGAAACACTGATTTCAAATTTTTCTAATACAGAAACTTTTCAAGATGAAAAATTTCTAATTTTCATATTTAACCTAACAAGTTTAGCTTATAAATAAAATAAAGGTTTCGTTAAATTCCAAGAAATGGAGCAAAGTATAGACATAATCATGGCTTTAGTTACCTTTTATGGAAATTTAATGGTGGCGGATCATCCTTATCATGAAAATTCCATATTCAAAAACACAGTTAACCATTTAGAAAATAATTCGCATTTTGATCTCGAGAATTTTTCTACTATTAAGTTTTTTTATCATTCGTATCTTTTTTTAATGAAACTTGAGATTGAAAATGCTATGTGCAAAAATACATTCACAAAAACCATTTAAATTAAAAGGGACATAATTCTTATGATGCTGGTAAGATTTGAACCAGTAATTGCTTCCTATAATTAAATCCACAAAATTAATAGAACAGATTTTTTTTAATCTAAAAATAATTAATATAAAAAGTAAATTTTAAAACTTAAGACAACTTTGTATTTTATAGAATATATTGAATCATCAGGATTAAAAAAAATTATCTGTCTGCCAAAAATTGTAATCTAATTTCAAAAAAAAATTCAAATTTTGTCGACCATTTTCTCCCAAAAAAATGTGTTAGATTTTACATAAAAAGTAGATCTAAAAACCGGAAAATTTGTGAATTGCACATATTTGAGAAATAATTCATATCGCACCACAACATGTATAATTTTGAATTACTTTTCTTGGAAAAAAAAATTTATGTAATCAATTTATATATCAATATTACTTTACCCATTAGTATGTCGTACTTATGAGATTTTATTAAAAATACAATGAATAATACTAAAAAATAGAATGAATTGGAAAGCGGCGAGACTATCATTGCATCGAAAATATAAAAAAGAAAGCTTTGAAAGAATGCAAATTCTGTTCATAAATATAAATTATGACGAAAGATCACATACAAGATTTAACACTTATCAGATTCGGACTGATAATGGCGCAGAACCCAGATAGGTAGTTCTCTCCCATGCGTTTATATAATTATCATTGATTAAATAGACAAAATATGAATAAGTAAGGTTACAAAATTAAAACATTTCCTAAAGAAATTTGCTTCGCACTATTGTTGGATAAGTAGAACCCTGCTGAAGTTTATTATTCCATTTGTTAGCTTCAAAGATATTTTGAAACTAGTCTTGAAATTGTCTGCCAGTCGAAAAAGTTGTAAGGCGTGTGTCAGTGCCATGCATCACGACCAAGAGAGAACAGTTGTTTAAATGGTAAACTGTAACAATAAACCTAAGTACATGGATTTAAACAGAATATTTTGCCATTCATTATTACAAAAACTGAAGAAAAATAAATCAGAGTAGGTAGACAAATCTTCGAGGATTCTATAGAAGTTATGTAAGTTACTTAGACTATAATCATTAGATAACAATAATAGAACTATGACATTAACATTATAAAGCCAATAAAATTTGAGTCATTTTTTATAGCCAGTTCAAAGGCTTAATATAAATTTATGAAATTTACTAGTGAATTCATCACATTTTATTCATAAAACCAAATTATCTTGCTTGTAACGATGAAATAAAAAGTATGATCAAAGTTACTCAGACATTAAAATTTGTGGGCTACCGAGGAAACTGATTTCACGGAATGCATATTTGTCTGCTACGAAATGTCTTGATTATATAAACATTTACAAAAACTAATCCAAGTTCATAACCAATAAAACTTGTTTAAGAGTACAATAAAACGGCGCGATAGTCTACTTTAAAGCTAACATCTTTTTTCACAAATTTCTTGATGGAGCGAACAAAGACAATGATATCTGTCTTACTCCCACACCTGTTTTCATATTTCATTATAAACTTTGCATCACTGATACAAATTATTTGAGCTATAAATAAAAAAAAAATGTAAAAAGGTTTAGTAAAACTTTCAGGTATAAACTGAAAAATATAATTCCATTATACTTCGAAACTTATTTTCAATCATGTATCTAAGCGCATGTTTGTTACAGAAATAAATAAATATATATATTTCTTACATTATATACACATATTTTCTTACATTCGGAATTTTCTTTCATAAATCACATCGGAAAATTTGATTTGATATTACATTTCTGAATCCTCACTGATCATATGATAATGGATTGACTTAAAAAAACTATAAAAGAAAATTACTGGGGTTATCAATTTATATACAGTTTCTTTAAGAGAACTAGATATTTTGTTAGCTGCTAAACAAACATTTTAAGGGAAACAGAATGTACAATCTGATAACCAATAAGGCAGCACAATATTGGTTCGCAAGATCATTTAGCTAATTTAAGTATAAGAGATCATTCTGAATTACCATGGAAGCCTGAATTGCACACTAGAGGTAAATCAAGATTGAGAAAGACAACCACTAAGCATAGAGCTCAACACAATTAGTCCTTGATGCTATAATACATTAATTTATACGTTAGGTGAATGTTATAACTTGTATTTGGATGTTAGCACTAATGAAACAGAATGATTATATAGACAACGACAGATGATGCATTTCGTAAGGTCTTTTCAGGCTAACTTATTTTTGTTACAAAAAAAAAAATCTATGAATCTTTATACGAAATTAATACTGTAACCAATGCTGATGTGTATACACATCTCGGTACTGTATGTTATACACCAGTTCATGACTTTTAAACTTTAGCTACAAGTGAGACTGCTTTCAGATCGGCTAAACACGATTTGATAGCAGAGTTTAAGCTTTAAAAAGCTTAAAATTACTTCAGATATAAGCTGAAAAATTCCATTATTGAACTTCGAAATTTATTTTCAATTATCTAAGCACATATTCACACACCTATTAATATATTTATAGAAATTTACAATAAAAAAAATTATTTCCCATGAATTTTTTTAAGTTTTTAAGCGCAAGTCTTCAATGTACCATTATCTTTATCTAAAACCCTAATAAAGATTTTACATCACATTAATAATTTGCCATTATACTTCAAACATTATATACATACATGCATACATTCACACACACACATATGTATATATATATTCGTTCTTGGGGAAGTTTAATTCTTTCGAATTTGTTCACAACTTTTCCATAACTATAATACTTTTACTCTGGCATTTTATCGTTATGTACTAAAATTAAGAAAAAAGTCATTTAATCCATTGTATGCGTAATCTGTTCTAAAACATTTCTAATGCCTTTATTTCTGCAATTCAACTTAAATTGTTTTCTGATGACACACAGTATACAATGTATATCAAGTAGATAGTTTTACAACGTAACCATAAAGTCCAATTAAGGAGATCCTGTTAGTACAAGAATATATATTTTATTGATGACGAGGTACTTATGTTCCATTAAAGTGACTCTTGCGCAAACTAGTGATCTAATATCAGTATGTTTTAATTAACGAGTTTTTACTTCAAATAAAAGCTACATTAATTTCAGAATCCTTAAAGATAGTTTAAGAAAATATATAATTCCATTAATATTTTTCAAAGCAATAACTATTATAAACTTGTACATCAGTATTAAAATCAACATTTTTTTGTTACACTTTTTGTTATCAACATAGCAGTTGTTTTTTTTATTTTAATGTAGATGAATTTGACAAAAGTAATTTTTGTAAGTGGCAATTTCACTGCATTCAATAGCAGCATCTGAAGAGTACCTAGTACATAATATGCACTGTATTATATAATCTCAAAATAATGGAACTTTGAAATTTTAATTTCTTAAAATGTAATTTTTTAAAATTAAAAAAGTAATTTCTTAAAATGAAGTGAAATACTTAATTTTAATTACGATTATTTTTTCTTTATAAAGAAAAATTTTGAAAGAATTTCAAAAACATTTTCAAAATTTACCATAAAAGAATCTAGTTTGCCAATTTTTCATCTGGTAAAGATTAATTGGGAAAAATAAATCTTTCGATTCCAATTCAAAAAATTTTAAATTTAGACTAATTATTCCTAATTAACTAAAGCCGATTTCAAGAGTTTTAGACATTAGATTCACTTCTTATTTCCAAAAACACTTTCTAGCAAAACTACACAATTCTGTTCATTTACTAATGGCTAAAACAATAATGCATCGTGAAAATGCCCAATCGTATTCCACTTGAAACTCTCCACGTCTGCTATTGCAACCTCAAAAAGTTCCATGGAAGTAAAAAGGAACCAGCGGTGGTGACTGAATCAAGACAGGTATTTTTACGATCACGCACATTTGCCCGACAAATAGAATTCTCGTTTCAATAAATAAGCCCCGAATCTTTCGGAAATAAACCCAAGGAACTTTGCTGGAGTAATTAAGAAAGCTTGCCATTATAGATTAATTTACAGAAACGCATAAGTTTATTAAATTTACAAAGATTTGTTTTATTTTATTTTTTGTAATCTAGATCAATTTCCGATGAATCTGGTTTAGTAAAGAATTTTTATTTATGCTAGTTTTAATACAATAAAGATTAAGTTAATATAAGCAAGAAAAGAAAAATTGGAGACTGCAAATGTAAATATAAGGTAATATTGCAAATAAAATTTTCACAATGATAGATTTATAAGCTCAGGAATTTTTATAATTTCGGCAGAATGAAAATTGTGGAGTAATACCTTAAATTATAAATTCTTTAACTAAACACATATTTTTAATGTAATCATTGTGTTATGACATGAAAAATATGTGTTTTGAAATTACTTACAAGGTTATACACATATTTAAGAAAACTGAGAATTTAATTAAATTCTCATAGGAAACTATCACTTAGTTCAAATTTTCATGTGCCCAAATTAGGCAATTTTTAAAGTTTTAGGTTTACTTAGAAAATAATTTTGAATAAGAAAAAATAAATCTTTACAGATAAAATAATTTTTTAAATAAACATTTGACATAATGAATGTAAACGTTAAAACATGCATTTTCTATAGCATAAAAAAAAAAGAGTATCATTTTGTCGAATATATTATAGAGCTCAATAATATAATTACTATTTCTACATAATGTCAAAAGTATTTACGGAAATTTAAAAATTATTACGAGGTTTAAAATTTAGCTGTGATTTATTAATACTTCAAAATTAATAATGGATCCTAATTTCCAGATGTTTCGAGTTTATTTTTCAAAGATTCGTTTCAAAAGATTTAGGAGTATAATTTGAAAGTTACTTTTTCCAGGTACTTCCTACAGGAAAGGTAATTCGTCAGATTAATGATTGTAAGCTAAATATTTTCTGTTTTGTGTGAGTCAAAATTCAATGTTATTTACTAGCATAGTATTTTTGAAAATAATTTTTTTTTTAAATATTAAGACTAAGCTTATGACAATGGTACCTGAGGTAGAGTTTAAAAAAATTATATTTAAATCACACTATGAAACATTAGTGCTGGTATATTAAGAAGTTAGTCCACGAGAGAGATTCATTTTCCACTTATCAAAACTTTAAAAAAACATGAAAATCGATTTATTAATTAAAAAAAGAAAAAATGTGATGCGAACAATCAAGGGCATGCAGTACACGATTTCATAATAATATAGTTCTCAATTTAAAGCTAATAGTTAACACAATATATTAAATTATAAAATGCCACACATTCAAGTCCAGAACTGATCTTATGAATAAATTATAGAGATTTACTTAAGAACTATGTATATAGTAACATTTGAAAATATTTCCCAAATATCGAGCTTTTAGGCGTGACTACATCTATCAAAAAGCAGTATTAATATTGACTTGGAGAATATAAGAATGAAAATTATTCTATATTCGCAGAGTTTTGTACTTCTAGCATTTCCAATAAATTCAAATTATGATTTAAATTTTATGTTTAGTAAAAACTACTACTAATAAAATTAAAAATTATTTTTTTTAATATTTACATTTTAAATTATAATTTTCTTATTAAAAATAGCTTTATCCCATCCTGGTAAAAATACGTTAAATACTTACCATAAACGTTTAAAAATAAGGTAAATGCCTAAGGAATTTAAAACATTTTAATACTTAAGATAATAGGTAATCCATATTTAATGGGCCCATTAGACTAAAATGTCGGAAATGTCACTTACCTTCGTATAATTGAACAAGAGAACATAAATACAACCGCCTAAATAAAAGAACTGCGTAAACATTTTTAATAAACTTAAATTTGAATTTAAGTTTAATATTCAAATAGATCTTAGATATTTCTTATGTAGTTATGTTTTCAGCACGCACTTTCATAAGATTTAAATTATTTTTATAAACAACTTTGTAACTAATAAGTCTAAAGAGATTTTAAAAGGAAATGCACTTTATATCAGTACTTTATTTGTATTGTGAACATGATATATTTTCACGATTGAAATAATGAAGACTACTTAAATCCAATCTGTTTTGAATATACCAATTTAAAAAAACTAATTGGAATTAAGAGCTAAATATAGTCTTGTAATCATTTTTGCATGAAATATTTAACACAATACAGCTATCACGAAGGGAACTTTATAATTTCGAAAAATAAATTTCATGCGAGATAAAATTATATTTCTGAAGGAAAATAAAACAAAGTGAAGCATAATTAACTTGTAACTTAAAAGAAATAGTTGCGCTTGTAGAAAATTGCAAATAACTAACTTGTATTTTTCAGAATTAAAGATTGGAAATAGAATGTATAATAATATTTCAAATGTCAGAGTGGCTGTAAGTTAATGAAACTAGTGAATTTTTGATGAACCAAATTTCTGTAAACAAATTTTTAATGAGTGAATTTTTCAAGTAAATTTTAATGCAAAAATTTCAAATAAACAAATTTAATATTAGTGAAATGGAACAAAAATCAGACGGCGCAAACGTTTTTTGAAAATAAAACAACTTTAGAATTCTAAATTAAAACAATTATAAGCACTTTAATATCTATTATTCTAGTAGATAATCATACAAAAAGCAAAAGATTATTTACCAGATAAAAGAACTATCATATGTTTTTTAAGTAGCGGAAGTGGAGAGAGGAAAGAACCATATGAAGGGCAGGATCAAGAAACTTCACCAGCTTCCTTTGCGTCGCTTCCGCTGCATAATAGAATGTGGAAGAAGGGACAGCTTAAAGAGCAGACTATAAATGACAGCTGTTATATGACCCCACCAAGTATATTTTGAACTTTTTGGTTGACATTTCTCATTGGCCTTTAGAAACAAAGTTTAGTAAATTAGCTCAGAAGATACTTAAAATTTTCCATTTTCAAGGACAACTTTTAAACATAAATCACATAGCATCTATTAGTCTTAAGTGCCTGAAACAATGAATGCGCATATTTTCAAGTATTTGAATAAATGTTCAATACATTGAATTTTTTTTTTTTTTAATTTTTACGATACATAAAATGAATAATTTGCCATTTTAATTATATATCAAACAATTTCACACTAAACAACACATTTCAAATACAAAATGTATTATTCATAATATTCTTTAAAAAAAAAAAATTAACAAAGAAAACCATTTTAAAACCGTAAATTCTTTGCTTCAATATACAACTGAATATTATTTATTTAAATAAATCGGCAAAACTGATGAATTTAAGATACCAATTAAATAAGATGAAAATAACTATTTTCAATGATATTATGTCTTAATAATAATTTCATAAAGTTTTGCTGAAAAAGGATAAAATTTCTTCATCAAAACTAATTTAAAAAGAAAAAACAATATTTAATATTTGAATTTCAAAAAAATAAATAAACAGAAGAAAATCATTCCACGAAAGAGAACTAGAGCAGAACAAGAGTTTCATAAAGTTTTCTCGATAAAAACATTAACTTACCGTCATTATACTGCACTATTTTCTTAACAAATAATATTAGTTAAAATTAATAAAATATTTACCTGGTAACGAAAAAACTACTCTGTAAGCCATGGATACAACTGGAAAAGTTTGGATAAATAAGGACAAAGCAAAGAGAATAACGAAGAAAGTTCAGAGTGGAGCGCAAACCGTCGTTCTGCCGTTTAACAGACAGCGTCACAGTTTATACAACGGTCACCGGCCGGGTAATTTCTTTGTTTGGGCGAAGAGTCGGCTGACAATCGCTCTCATAGTGGGGGTTGCACGGTGCGATTTCTCGCCAAAGCATTTTCCAATTTCCGTCGCCAACTTTTCCTGGAGTCATTTTGAGTGCGTGGCGAACCGCGAAAATCGAACACAATGTAGGCTTTTGTTTTGCTGTTTACTAGGCGGGAAAATACCCGTTATGTGGTGTCACTGCAAAATTTATTTTTAAGGTTTTTTTTTTTTTTTTTTTCCCCAATCGTGACACATTCAATATTATGGACTTCCCCATTTTTAATGATCAACACTAGCTTCAAATTGTTTTTAGAGACGGTGCACTTTTGAAATTTTTTTAAAAATTTCCTAATCATTTAATTTCGTTTTCATGAGTAATAATAGATAGTAAGAGTTGTATGTGCAGTTAGAAAAGTCAAAATTTTGGGAAAGTTATTAAATACGCAAACCTAGTTTTTATTAATGGTTTATAAATTCACCTCAAGATAAAAGAAAAAACTACGATCAAGTTTAAATAATAGTTATTTTACAATAAAAATTTTAACACAGCCATTTTTATTTAAGAATCGACTAGAATTTTTATTTTAATCATCTCGATGTTATGGATTGGTTTATTTGTCGCTGAACGGTCATTTTTTGCACATGAAGGCTGATGAGACTACTGCTTAAAGTGGATTGCGAACCACTACAAACATGCTTAAGGTGGGATTCGAACCCACGAATTGTTGAACCGAAGGCAAGAGCGCTAATCATTCGCGCAGCTACCTTGATATTTTTTGAAATCAATTTATCTCGCGCTAGTGATTATTTTAAGATTTCAAATATTGAACTTATATTTAGCAATACAGGGTTTGTATTTACAGCTTCCTAGAGCTGCACAATACATCATTGATAATTTTAATATTCGATTTGCCTTTAGTAAAATAACCATTATATGCTCTTTTTATAAGATACTCATTGCGAGATGGATCCGATTAAAATGAGGAATTAGAAGTTACCACTAATGGAATTTAGCAGGTACTTAATGTAGAGGATTATTACCAACCTTGTGTTGGTTCGTTAATCCACCTATTTAAAAACGATGTTATCGAGACATGACATTTTCATTACATTAATCATTCATTGTTACTAAGTATTTTTCTTAATATAGTAGTAAATTAGTATTTAGGTAAATTATAGAGATATTTTTCAAAAATTGAAAGCTAAAAAAATAATGACGTTTCCAAAATCTTAAAAATTGATAAATCAAGGACTTTCAGTTAATCTTACTATTCATAAAATGAAAAAGTACCATTTATTTTTGGCTTAAATTACGAATATTTCAATTCCATTGACTAACCTTCTTGGAACTTCAATGCGAAGGAAATATCTCGACGGTCCTTTGTGTGCTTGTCCATGGACAATGGGGTGCCGATATTGCAGAAAAGGATCAAATGAAAACTGCTATTGTACTTCTCACCATTACATCACTAGCCATTTGTATCTTATAATTTTACGATAGAAACGACGGTGAAATCATTAAAATTTTCCCTTGTTCGTGTTAAGAGGTTTTTACTTAGTTCGGTTTAAGTTAGGTTCGTAATAAGCTTCAAGAGAGGTGATTGATGTTATAACACATACTTACAATAAAAGTTCTATCAGTAAAAGATTTAAACAAGTATTCTACCAACCTAACTATTTCTGAAGATAAATAAAATTTTAATTTCTTCAGCCTGATTATCTGAAACAATTTAAAACTATTATTCAATAACTAATCTTAGAAAACATTGAGCAACATCAAATAACAAAAAGGGCATCTGAACTAAACAGTCACTTTTGTCCTACTTATGTAAATTAATAACTACAAAATACAATCTTTTTGTAACATATGTAAATATTACGGTACAATTATTTTTTAATTGCTGTTTTATTTTTCTGATAAAAAAATTAAAAAAAAAAAAAAATACTAATATTACGTTCTCAATTCGTAAGGACGTTGAGCAGGAAAGAAAAACCAAAGAATTCAAAATGGATGGAGAAAAAATATTAGTCTATGTGTTGTTATGCAAAAACTTAGTTCGATTTGAGAAGTCAAAAGTCACCCTACACTAGTATTTATCTAGCTCATTTCCCTGTTTAAAGACTTTCAATTGGTTTGTTTATCGCTCATTGATCATTTTTTTTAACGATGACTTATTAGACCGGGACATACGGATTCCATTACAAACATTCATGCCCATGGTGGGACTCGAACGCAGGAATTGTCGAGCCGAAAAAGAGAGCGTTAACCATTCGGTTCAAGTTTAGAGTCGAATCCATGAATATTTTAACCAAAGGACGGATCTAACCGTGTCTTAAAACACTGATCAATGTATTTAATTAACAGAATTACAAACTAAACACATTCCTGTTTTGCATCCAAGTTCGGTGCACTAAATTACTAATTATTTCAAGAAATTAAAAAATATACTACTCGGGCTAAAGTAAAAAATGTTAGTGTTCGTATAAAAAAAAAGCAGAATACACACGCTCCTTTAGCTCCATTGTTTGCTGTTCTTTCCACAAGAGAATTTGAAGCACAGCAAAATTATCTTTCATGGCATATTGAACACAGAATTTAATTTTTTTATAAATTGTACTTATTTAGGAATTGTTACTGGTAACTGGTGCATAGCTTTTCAATCGAAATTAGGGGAAAGTACGCAGTAATGCTTACTACATTTCATTAGAAAGCTGATAATTCTTGTTTAAAAGCTACACAAAATAAGTAAAACATTGAAAATTATGGATGGTTTGCCTCTGGGTTTAAATTATTGGAGAATCTTTTGGCAGCGTTGGGTGTTCTCTTATTATGTTTATCTAAATTTTGTAAAAATATTGATTTAACATTTCTATCCAACAAATTTGATAAAAGATGATATCTAATTCAGATAAGATACACACGAGATGCTGTAAAAAATGATACGAAATTATGTTTGTGGACTGTTAGAATGAATGAGTGTTTACATATCTATTTTGCAACGGGAACGATCATGTTTACAAAATTAATCAAGACTTAAAAATAATCGAGACTTGTGTATGAAAAATTTATTTTTGTCAGCATGTTTTGTTACTCATGAATAAAAAATTTATTTTTCGGTATTTAAAACAAATTTTGGTATTTATAATTTTTCACGAATTTTGCTCTTTGTAAACAGTTGAATACTCTAACGATCTGTACAGTTTATGTATCCTAACAATGGCTGGTCTATCTTTGGCTTACCAAACGGATGCTTTGCAAGGCAGAGATAATTCAACTGAAAATTTCTGGATTAGAGTACTCGAGCCTATTCAAGATAATTAATTCATTCTTATCAAAGATATTTGGTATTCGCGAGAAAAGGAAATTCATAACATAAAACAAGCATCTTACGCCAAATTTTGAACTAGGTTTGATTAAAACACATTTTGAATAAGAAAGGAATTTTGATTGGTTGCTTGGTCTATGGTCATTTTTTAAATACGAAAACTAGTTATAAACTCGTACTTGTTGCTTCCAAACCAATTGAACATCCACACCCTAGTTTTGAAATAAAAACAGCTATTGCGGTATCAAAAAGGAAAATTTATCATTATATTGTTTGTAGTTTGAAAAATATCTAAAATTATTTTGGAGAGTTAAAATATCGTAGCTCGATAAAGTATTGGTTTACCTATAATATTCAAGTTTTTTTATGTTTGAGGAATTTCGCAGTAATTTCGACTATGTCAGTACTTTTTTCAATGAAATGATTGTTATAACAAGTTTACATGTAAAGTAACACATTTAAATTTATTTAACATACCATTTTATACTTAAATTGAATGACTTGCACATATAAGACAATTCTATTTTTGTCTACAACTGTTTTAACATTATCAAGAGAAAATAGCAGGAATTGAGCTACAATTATACACTAAACTTTATAGCTTTTCGAGTCAATGACCTTCAATGAGTCGATAAAACTGAGTATCAAGCATAGATTTTGAATTAAGAAGACTACCTAACTGTGACATATACTTCGTAATCCAGGCTTATTAGTCATGAAAGCAGGTCTTTTCCTCCTATGGGGGGACGTGCCACTGAGTTCAGTTAAACTTACTAGCATTAGAAAGCTGGTGCGAAATTTGAAGCTCACTGAGCATATATTTTTTTTCCATACAAGAGCTAATTCGATCATGACAAGTGGTTTAAAGCCAATTCTAAACCATTACAAGCATTTATGCCCGAAGTGATTATGGAACGGCCTAGCTGTTGAACTGAAAAAAGCTAATCGTTCAGGTAGAAGCTCTAAGTAGCCACAAAGAAAGAACTTATTTTGTATTTTCATGTCCTATTAGCATTCATTTCCGATTAAGGATATAACTGTAATATTATATGCATAAAATTGAAATGTTTCGTAAAGAGGTTTTCACATTAGTATATAAACTTTCAAGGCACAATAGATAGAATGCAGAACGAGATGATTAGGCATTGAGATGTGTTTAGGCGAGATAGAGTGATTAGAGTGTTTGTGCTATTAAATACTGTTCAAAATGTAATATACTAACGTATTCAGATATACCGGGATTCTCCAAAATAGTGGGAAA
Source organism: Latrodectus geometricus (assembly GCA_026290005.1). NCBI lineage: Eukaryota > Metazoa > Arthropoda > Arachnida > Araneae > Theridiidae > Latrodectus > Latrodectus geometricus. Next base: position 496,671 of record JAPDSC010042342.1, read on the forward strand.
ATATCACTGTAATTTCTCTGTCCATGTGATAGTAGATGACTAAATTAAATACATAACTATCAATTTTTTGAATTACACTGTTTCTTACTCTTATTAGTGTATTGTATTATTTTCTTAATTTCGTTTCAATTGAAGCCAAACAGTAGAAATTCACTTCTTTCATGTATCTTACCATAACTATTTGGAGTGTCGATATGCACCATATCGAATGCCATTGCATCTGTTGTGCAAGGAAAACAAAACTCATTGAGACACTATCAAGAAGACATAAAAGTGACTGCTAAATTGAATGAACATGTGCAGAAGCTCATACAATTGGAAGGAAATAGCAGAAAAAAATATTTGGGGCTGTGATTGCAAAACTCCTAGTGACATATGTAAATCGAAATCAGCGAGTGCAATTATCATACAACATGGACTGCGATGATTGAAATCTTTTCCAATTCAATTCCTCTCTATTCCCACCACGAGACATTTTTAGTGTCGAACCACCGCAGAAGCCTGTCTGCTTCCCAGAATAAAGCATGGGGTGTTTTTGTAATAGCTGGGACCTCATCTCGGAGTAGAACCCCTTGTCACCTTTCAGACAGGTCACTAGCACTGACTATGTTTGCTCTTTTGGTCGACCAATTTTATTCTACAGCTAAACATATATTTTCGTCTGGCGATTGCACCTATCAAGGACGTAATTCCCCGATTCAACGCAGTCAAACATTATTAAAAGAACCTGAGGACTTAGTTGCACCCATTGACCAGATTTAACCGCAAGAGTCCTTGTTAAAGTTGGAAATAAAACTTGTTCATTTCCACGGCAATTTTGAAAATTCAAGATTTTTAAAGAGTAAGCTATTTTTTAAATTCTTTGAAAGCTTGAGATTTTTTAAATAAAGAAAATTTTACTTAATTTAACAAATATTTGATAAATATGGATAAAGAATATATTTTTTTTTGATTAATACTTATGTACCCATTGAAAAAATAGATTGTCTTCTTAAGTTTTCAGAAAAGATCTTAAAGAGCTTTTCAATTATTTGTTTTCAAGGTACACAGTACATTTTGGTTCGTGGGTTCAAGTAGTTTTAATTAATAAACTAAGAATTGTCTATGAAAAGAAAACAATTCATCGCTGGTAAATAATGTTCTATAAAATAAATTTTTCATTATGAATTTATAAGAATATCATTTATTCTGATATTAGTGAGAAATAAATCATGATACTTTCTTATTAGATATCAATTCGAAGTTTTTTTTTTTTCGATTAGTACTTTTATTCTTCACTGCACATTAGCTTTCCCAATATTCCTTGAAATCCCTCAATTTATTCCCTAATTTCCAGAGTAAATTTTTATGCTTTCAAAATTCAGGGAATTTTACATCTTTACTTGTGATCTGTTTTGGAAGAAAATGTGTGAGAATATCCTTTTCCTTCGTATTTCTGGAATTAAAACAGCTTCTACATGAAAAATGGTTGACCACCATGCAGAACTGCATGCACCCATTTCAACGTGGGTTCAAGTAGTTTTAAGGCGTTTTCACATTCAGATACAAAGCATTCATATAGTTAGCTATTCATTTTGACAATTCATGTAATTTTATATACGATTGTATATAGTTTCACTAAAATTTCACCTGTTCATTCACGAAATTTCAATACTTATTTGTGGAAAATTAAAGTTAAAAAGATTGCTGAGGTTATATTTAATCCAAAGATATTACATTTGCTTTCAAAAATAACATTTATTGAAATTTTCTTGGCTTATCTCAAAGTTTTAATAAACAACATAAACATTGCTTTAGATTTCAGATTCATACTCCGAAAATTTAAGTATATTGCTACCGAGAAATTACCGATTCATTTAATATCGCTTTAGTTTTGAGATTTTCACACCAATGTCAGCATTAACAAAGTAGGCATTTTTTTTTATCTGTAGGAAATCTAATTACTGTATTGCATAAAATATAATTCATTCATCTCTATTTATTTTCAATATTTATTTCATATTTATAATTCAAGGAAACTAAGTAGCTCCATTTCCTCTCACTACGGCTCATTTTTATTTATAATTTATCACACATATTTTAAGAAAATACTCTCTATACCACGAATGACTAGTTTGTGTGGCTCTAGTCATTAAAAATTAAAACCAGCTTAAGCAGTGCTTGCCTTTATTTATAAATAATCTTGCCTTTCAAATTTCTAGCAAGAAAAGGATTTTTCTTTTTACCAAAAATTGTAGACATTAAATACATTGTTATTAGTTTTATGTACACTACTGGCCATTAAAATTGCTACACCAAGAAGGCGACATGCTACAGACGTGAAATTTATACGAAAGGAAGAAGGTGCTGTGATATGCAAATGATTAGCTTTTCATCGCATTCAGACAAAGCAGGCGCCAGTAGCGACACTTATATTGTGTTTAAATGAGAAAACTGTTCAGCCGATTCCTCATACACAAATTGCTTTTGAACGTTGTTGCCTGGTGAAAAGCTGTTGTGATGCCTCGTGTAAGAAGGAGAAATGCATACCAACACGTTTCTGACTTTGATAAAGGTCAAATTGTAGCGTACCGGGATTGCGGTTTATCTTATTGCAGTATTGCTGCTCGCGTCGGTCGAGATACAATGACTGTTAGTAGAATATGGAATCGATGTGTTCAGGACGGTAATACAGAACGCCGTGCGGGATCTCAACGGCCACCTATCACTAGCAGCAGAGAAGACAGGCATATTATCCGCATGGCCGTAATGGATCGTGCAACCACGTCACGAGCCGTGAGTCAAGAAACGGGGTCGTTTGGAAGACAAGTGTCTGCACGAAGAGTTCGACGATCTTTGCAGAAGCATGGACTCTCAGCTCGGAGACCATGGCTGCGGCTTCCCTTGACGCTGCGTCATAGACAAGAGCGCCTTCAATGGTGTGATCAACGACGAACCTGGGCGCACGAATGGCGAGACGTCATCTTTTCAGATGAATCCAGGTTCTGTGTACACCATCATGATGGTCGCATCCGTGTTTGGCGGCTTCGTGGTGAACGCACACTGGCAGCGTGCATTCGTCATCGTCATACTGGCCCATCACCTGGCGTGATGGTATGGAATGCCATTGGATACACGTTTTGGTCACCTCTTGTTTGCATTGACGGTGCTTTGAAACCCTATGTTTCAGCAGGATAATGCCCGACCGCATGTTGCCGGTATTTTACAAACCTTCCTTGATACGGAACATGTTCGGCTGTTGCCCTGGCCAGCACGTTCTCCAGATCTTTCACCAATAGAAAACGTCTGGTCAATGGTTGCCGAGCGATTGGCTCGTCACCAAACGCCAGTCACTACGGTTGAAGAACTGTGGCATCGTGTTGAAGCTGCATGGGCATCTGTACCTGTGCATGCAATCCAATCTCTGTTTGACTCAATGCCCAGGCGTATAACTGCTGTTATTACTGCCAGAGGTGGTTGTTGTGGTTACTGATTTCTCAGGATCTATCCAGCCAAATTTTTTGAAAATTTAATCACTTGTTATTTCTAGTAGAATATATTTGTCCAATAAATATCATTTCGTTATCTGCATTTCTTCCTGGTGTAGCAATTTTAATGTCCAGTAGTGTATTTTAAAAGCAAAGAAACAATTTTTTATAAAACTCATTTCTTCCAAATTTTCAAGAAACGAAGAAATTATTTTTGGATTGTGTTTAGCCTTTGATTGCAGAACATTTGAATTGTATTGCTTTATCTGCTATAACTATTTATCTGAGCTAGTAAACATTTGCTTGATCATATAAGTCGTCGTCCAAGCTCTTTAAACTTGACAAGTCATAAAGAAAGGTGATATTACGACAAAAAAATAGAGATGTCTTAAAAGAAAATAGTTGATCAGACCATGACAATAACTTCCAGATAAAATAATTTCATTTGTCTAATGTTGAATACATTGGGAAATGATGCAATTTAGAACATAGTCTCTAAAATGTCCAGTCAGTTGCTTATGTCATTCGTGAACATTGGTATATTTACCTGTACCTAGCCATGTAGACCGGTAGAGGCCAACTACCAGTTTTAGTGGAAGTTTCTGGACAAAGAGGAATTTCGTATTTTAGAAACAAGGACAAACCAGAACACTCCTCAATACTTGACCTGCCACTCCTTTCACTTACAGGACATAGTGACCTATTTAACGTGCACCAGCCACCTTAACTAAAAATTCATCAGTTTTGATAAATTTGATTTGTCACTCAACGATCATTTTTTGCACATGAGAGTTATGGGCCAAGACCTACAGAATAAAGTGAATTCCAAAACACTACTAACATACAAGCCTATAGTGGGATTCGAACCCATGAACTGTTGAACCAAAGGAAGTGCTAAACATGTCATCATGTTCTTTAAAGTCCGCATTCGAGCTCACGATAATGAGAGTAATACCCTGAGCAGCCAGGATATCGTAGCCTCCTAATGTCATTTGTGAAGGTCATGAGTGTTCATTGCTAGTTTTTACATTCTTGCTAGTCTGTAAATTTCACACTCTAACAAATTCGTTTGACAAGTGACAGAGAATTGCATGAGGGATTAATATTTTAGAACAGTTGTGAATAAGAATTCTTGAAACAAGCAAGTGAATTCTTCTAGACATTTAATTTATATTTAAATTCTTATTTGATAATTGATTTAATACTTCCAAATAAAATTAGAATTTCAACATTTTCTGAATGATAAGTTTTTTTTAAAAAAATGCACAGTTAACTTTTATGATAGAACAAACAGCTAAAATTCGAGTAAACAAATTTCAGGAAAGCCTATTGGTCAACACATGATTTAATCTTACAAAAGATAGTTTTATAATCTAACAGACATGTTATTTTTTTAAATTAAAAATCCATGTTAAATCCTTTGATTATCTTTTGTTAATGAAAAATGCTCATTGTGTGTGTGACCTGTACCTTTTTTAAAACTACTCTTTACTAAAATATTACGATGAAAAAAACTACAATATAATGAATATTTTGCACGACAGTTGAAAATATAATGAATTTTGATTCTCTCTCCTCAATGTAACATTTAAAAATAAAATATTTCGTAGCATTCTTTCTGTAACTTTTAAATTTGTCTAAGCAAATAGTATGTCGTCGTTCCTCTTATGAAAAGGCTGGTTAAATGGAAAGGTTTTAATTTTCCAATTCCTTGTAATATTAGAAGTCTTTTAAATTTTGGAAGTTTACGTATTTTAAATATTGGAAAAAATTTATCCACCAATCAACGACAGTTTTTAACAATGTCCATCATTATGCCCGATTTTCTTCTAATCATACAGCTGGACAGAATGTTTATTAAAACAGCGTATTCCAATGATGATGGAAAAAATAACAGAAAATCGACTTGTTGACCCTCAAAACTTTATGAAAGATAACAAAGGCACGAGTGAAGATATCCTGGAGATTAAAAGGGTAATCATGACGCTTCCAGCACATGTCGATAACAAAAAGTCCGTAAATAAAATGTTGGACCGAAAATAAGTAAATTATAGTTGAGGTATCCAACTATATTTTATTTCATATTAATATTTAACTGCGAGTAGCTATTAGTTATAAAAATTATCGTGTTTAACAAATTTTAAAGTGTTTAATTTTGCTAAGCATTACCAAAAATCAAGATCTAATCATTGTTGGGCAACAAATATTTTGGTCTTTGGCATATTAAACATATTTGAAGCATAATTTTCCCATTAAAACTAATTCATTTTAGATTTATTTTGGATATAAAAGTATATGTTAATAATAATATTAAAAAATGATATTAAAAGAATTTTAACTAAAAATTATGTAGAGATCATACAAACTAAACATCAAGTAACACCAAGTAAGAAAACGCAACAGAAGTATTTCTATGTGATTATTTTTTATCAAGATTTTAAAATTAACTGTATTACAATTGAGTTTGTTAAAAAGCTGAAGTTATTTTGTCAATAGATTTTGCCAGAAACTTAACGTAAACTAACATTAATAACGTAAACTTGAGACTTAATTTTTTAATTAACTATATGGGGATATTTTCTCCCAGTTATAGTTAAAATTCAAGTAACATTTTAACTTAAATGTTTATTCAAGAATATAATCCCTTAGTCTTATCTCTTGAACACATCTAAAGTATCGAACCACGAGATAACTGACTTAAAAATAGATTCCCAGCCATTAGCTAGTTCCCCATCTGAGGTAGGAGTCAAACCCACGAACTGTTGAACTGAAGACCACATCACCAACCATTCAACAGCCAAGTTAAATGGGATCTAAAAAGCAGAACTAATCATAATATATAATTTATTTAAAGTATAAAATTTTTAAGCAAATCTGTTATTTGCAATTATAGGAATATTAACAAGTAAAAATTATCGTCGAAACTTGAAATTCACCTATAAACAATTTTGAAGACTGTTTCATTATTCATGTAATTTGGGATTCAACTGACTGTAGGAAATTTAATGGTATGGTCCTAAACCATAAATAAACTTTATATTGTTAAGATCTCTTCTAAAATAATGATACCAGCAAGATTACTATATACAATGAAGGAATTTAATAGAATGTAAAAAGGCAGAGATTATGGCAAGGAGTCTTGTACTGTTAAAAATGTGTTATTAAAATATAAAGGACAGTCAACTAAAATGTGCTGTATGGCTCTCATTGTATGTAGCACAATGAGGCTAAGGATCACTTAAAAACAAGTGTTAATGAGTAAAATCAATATGGCCGATACGTTGACGAGTGAGTTTTACATCAGATGTGCGCAAACTCACAACGGAATATTTAGAATAATGGCATGTAATTTCTTCAGTTTGAAAATCCCATTGATTTAAGACAATATTTCAAATCATAATAATTTTTGCTACTTTATTATTCCCATCTAAACCTATACGACTAGGTAACCCACAAAAGATTTACGAATCTCGGTTCTGTAAAGTTACCATGATGGTAAAAATTTGAGAAATTACGTAATGAGAATTGAGTATCTTGCAAGCATTAAAATATTGACAAATGTATATGCGCAGACTTTACGATGTTCATGATCACACGAGCATGGTAAATTACTGTAATTTGGGATTCCAATAGACTGGAAAGCAACAAAAGAACTCTGTACATCCTACCAGATTAAGAAAGCATTTACACTGTCTACACATTTTACTTATGACAATCAAGAGTCACTATTCACAAGTGAGATATTCATTTTCTGGGATAAAAGATTGGAATCAGATAAACTGACTGAGGTTAATCTCTCAAAAAATTATATTTATTCTAAGATATCTATTTAATTAATTAAGAAATTAGAGAAGAAAAATTACAGCTGATAGTTATCGCATTCCTAGACATTGTAGTCAGTATAAAATTTATGACCCTTAAAGTTACTACACTTTCATCCTTCTAAGTCTAATTGTCAAAATACCGAATCTATGAAATTCAAAGGTAAAAGGGATTTTTTTTAAATTAAACTTTAATATCGATTTTAAAAATTCGGGATTTTATTCACTTTCTCATAAAAGTGATGTTTATCAGCTATTACTAAAAAAACTTCAGCATACGATTTTAATGTCACTGATATTTACAGTTTTAAGTGAACTTTGTTTAAAACTCAGTTCAAAAGCTTTAATATTTTGGTTTACAAGGCTGGAATTTTAGATCAAACCTTGTTATGATTATGCTTCCATCTAAGAAATAAGTCATAATTTTATTTTCTTAGGCTGCATTAAAAGTTTTTAAGCTTAGATTTCTAAGGTCACGATTTCAAATTTAATCGTTTTTTTATATGAATTAAAATTAGGATCTATTTTAGTTTGGCTTCTAACTTTGCATTGTTTATGGACGCAAGAATTGAGATTAAATTGGTTAGCTTGTCTCTTCAATCATTTTCATACATAAGTGGAAATTTGATCGGGACTCATTGATTTTAAAGGATTCCAAACCAGTACAAAATTTTTGTTCTAAGTGAAAATCAAATGTTTTAATTTTTTGATTGTAAGCGAGAGTGATGACTATTTAGCTAGCAGTTTAGTTTAATTTGGTTTGTTTGTTTTTGGCTATACTGAGTCAATAATGAATAAGGACAATTCGGCTAGGATCAATATTTAAAAATAGATTCTAAATCACTATAACATTTACATTTGAGAAGAGAATGCTACATTAAGAATGCTACTAAGAGCTGCGTGCATTAAGAATGCAATAACCTTTTTGTTACATTGTTAACAGAAATTAAAGGACAAAATCACTTCCATGTTAAAGTCATGAGATAAGCAATGGGAAATTGATTCGTAGACACCCAAGGTTTTAGATTATCTAAAAAATCACGCTTTTTTGCAGAATTGGTAAGTTTGCTTTATACGCAAAAGGCGATTATAAAGCAATTCAAAAGAGATAAGCGATTTAAATTGTATCAGACTATTAAAAATATCTGCGCTAGAAGCTCGATTTGGTTTATCAATTTAGTCATTTTTGTAGCAAGAGAACAATTTTATCAGGATCTATAGCTTGAAACATCACACAAACTCTTAATTTGAAGAACATCAAGCTGATTATTAAACCATAATTATCATACATTAAAGCTAAATTTTTCTTGGCGTTTATTTTCGGTATTTGTTACTAGAATTCAATAGAGGAAAAAGATAAATGTTTACTATCTTACAACATTCGAAAGATTAAGAAACACTTGTAATATCTGACTGGCAGTTTAATTAGAAATAGGATTTTATTAAACTAATATCTTCACAATTTTTGAACTAATATAGGTCACATTTAATTGACACCGAAGATTTTTAACTGAATTTGACTGCACATGAAAATTATATTGACCGTGGAAACTAAATTTATGTATGATTGATTATGATCATTTGAATAATTCTTATTTTTATGTCGAAAACACACTAAATTTATTAATCACGGTCTGTGAATAGTATTAGAAACTAAGATTTGAACCTAGAACACAAGATAAAATTGTGAATTATAAACCAGTATATATTTATAATCGGTTGCGAGACGCATGGTTTCGCAACGAAGTTTATTTTTAAATAAGATTGGTTGGGTTTTTTGGCGCAAGGTCCAAAAAGGACAAGCTGCGCCAAAAATCAAATTTAAAGAAAACGTTGTTTAAAACTCATACTCAATGTTAAAATGTTAAAATAAAAAATAGTTGTATAATTTCCATAAAAATCTAAATAAATATAAATAGTAAAATGAAAGTAGAAATAAAATTAATAAAATTAATGCCTTAAAATTTAAATAAATAAATAAATAAATAAAACCAATTGCCCTTAAAAAGGCAAAAAGGTTTCTGTGGGGAGACTCCAACACTAATTTTTTAAACAAGAGCTCTGAAGTTCAAAATCGACCAATATATATCCTCAAAGCAGAAAAATATTGTGCTACGAAATTTTTTTCAGTCAAATTTATTTAAAAAACAATTGACATTATCACATATTCCTTTAAATCAAACGCTTCAACTTTCAAAACAGACTTGTTATAATCCTATAGTGGATACATGATAAACAATAAGCTTTTGATTATCACCTGTTATTCTTGATATTTATACAATTGTAATAGTCCTTAAATATTCCATACAAGATTCTTTGATATCAGGTACTGCTTGAAAATCTTACAAGAAATGCCACAGTGCGATTTATGCTAACGTAAGTATTCTGCTATTATTTAGATAGATCCATTGAACGTGTTTTTTAGAAGTTAGATTCAATCGTGGATTAAATGGTCATTCAAAAATTAACGTAAAAACACTTAAAACATTGGATTTCTACGTAAATTCATTTTGAAGATTACAAATTTTTAATAAAAAATCTTCCTTATTTAAAATGTGTTAAATAGTAGAATTTTAATTATTTAAACATTGCTAAAATAATTTTACACTTTAATGTATTTAAATACATTGAAAAATTTGTGCAATCATTTATATTTATAAAATTGATGTTTCGAAAATGCTGAAGAATTTATTAAATATTTTTAACAAACCAAACTTTTACCACTAAACCATAATAAATATAACACGCATTGCAATTACTTCACATGCAATTTTAATATTATAAACTTCTGCTGCTCAAAAACTTGTTATATTAAGGATTTGTCAAAAAATTCAGTTGTTACTAATATTCACTTCATAGAAATTCTCGAAGAAAGTGTTCACAATTTTATTAGAATATTTCTGTCAGTGAATGAATTTGTCTTCAGACATTTTGCATATATTTTGTGAACAATTGATTCCATTACAGTTCTTAATTTTTAGCCACCAATGAAGACGGGCAAATTGTGATATTCGAGATTGAAAGCAAAATCAAGACTACATTAAATAATAATTTTGCATTAAGCTATGTTTCTGAAATTGAATATTTTAATAAACCTTTATTCAACTAAATATAGTATATTACATGTCTTATTTTTTCATAGAAATAAACGGATTGATTAATTTAAAGTGACCTTTTAAAAAGTTATTCCCATTGCCGGAACTTCTGAGAATACATGGAAATAGCAATTTAAACTTATTGATTGGAATATATAAACGCTATAACTTTAATTATAATGTTCACACATTGAAGGAAATTATTTGCAAAAGGATAAAAAGTTAAATCAAATTTGTGTCTTCAATATCAAAATTAACTTGCAATAAATATTATTTGAGTCTAATAATTTCTTAGTATAAAGTTTTTGCTATAGAAATCTAAAACAATTCAAAATTATGAAGTTAAAACAATTATTTGAGAACTACAATCACGCATATAAAAAGTTCATTTTATTTGATACCATGAAGAGTAATTACTTCTCTTCCTAATCTATGTATTCTTAATAATCTATATCTAAATACTGAAGGAAAACTAATTTTTCCTTCGAAGGAACAAAATAAGGAAGCTAAAAATCATTGTTAAATGTAGACTTTTATACAATCTATTCATAAAATCAGCAAAGTGGTTAAATAACCCACTCACAGATTAAAAAACATTATTGGAATCCTACTTTTTCAAAAAGCTAAAATCACAGTCTAGTTATTACTTTGCTTTACCAAAACAATATCTTGAGAAACTATTTTGGGTGAAGTTTGGATATGTGTACTATAAAAATGCTGAGAATTAAGCTTAGTTGGGACTGAAAATTTAACATTTCTATTCAAGTGTCTTAAACTTACACATTTCATTTAAAACTAGTATACTTTTATAATTAGAACTCTAAATTTGAAAAACACCCACTTTAGGAATAACTTCAAAGAATAGACCCGAGTACTTTGAGTGAAATATGTCAAAGCCAAAGTCATTTAACCTTAAACATATACTCAGGATATTACAAATACCAAAAACTATCAAAATACAATATTTTTATTGTCGTAAAGAATCCTTGTTACAATTAAAAAATTCATAAGAAAATAATTCCCTGGAAAATATTTACAATATTCAAAATGAAATGAAATAATAAATGTAAATATTATGTTCATATCAAGTCGAAACATGTTTTTAACAATTCAATTATGAATTTATATTATTTACTAAATAAAAACAATTCCTTAACATTGGACTCACTTTGCTAAAATGAGGGTCAATGGCAGTTCTAACTCAACTTCATTTCCCTGGGATTCCTCAGAAAAACACGCTTGCTTTGGATCAACACTTACAAGAATCTCTGATAACAGCAGAAAGGAAATGCAAAGCATGCCAAGTTGGCACTAATTTCCTAAAGTAGCTTACAAATTTAGCCAAGTGCCTTAAAAGGAGGAAACTTTATTTCTTAATAAGAACCATGAAAACATTCTGTTAATACAGGAAATCAATTATTTTTCAAAAATTCAAGAATATTAAAAATTAAACTCCTTATAATATGTGTCATAAAAATTAATATTTTAACAATTTAAGTTAGGTTTTTTTTTAAATATTATTAAATATTTTTAAGGCTTTAAAAATTAATTTATTGATTTAAATTATTAACACAATAAATGCTTCAAATTAATGGAAGCATTTATTCTATTATTAGACATGTTTCTTGATATTTACTTCATAAAAAATCTAAATATTTATTAAATAAAATTAGTCATTGGTTGTCTTGAATCTATAATTTCTGTAATGAGAGAATAACATTTAAGATTTATTTAAATTACTACAAGTAAAATCTTTCAGAAAAATATTTCCTGTGTGCATATATTGGAGGAGAAAAACTATCAGAGGAAACATTAAACCAATTTGCATAAAAATATTCCTATAAAATTCAAACACAGACCCATGAGATAGGAAAGAAAACTAACTATCAACATAGGGATGGAATCCTTACTATCATATTGTAACATTTCAGATATTTTCACTACATCATTTATGTGGTATTAAAGCTAAGTTAACCTCTTCTTGAATGTAAGAAAAAGCTGTTATCTTATTTTTCTCTACCTGTAGCTGGAAGGTAATGAATTTAATACTGACACAGAAATTTTATCATACGATGTGTTCAGAGTTTTTGTACTTGCACGAATACCTGAACGAAGATGTTCATTTTAAACATTTTTGAGCTCTTTCTAACAATTTAGAATTTAGGTTGCTAAGGTTATTCCATACCAAACGTGTTAAATCTTTTTGGGAATCTCCAATATGTTTTTCCATTTAGAAGAAAATTTCTATAAATTCATCAAGCAACAGATATGAAGTATGATTGATGATAACCACCTTGAGAACTGCATTATGTCCTAGGCCCATTGATTTCAAAGTACACTAAGCAGAAATATTAACAAAGTAAGTCTTGGGCTCCTTAACAAGTGGCTCAAAAAATGAAACAAAAATTAAAAGAGAAACTTCTGATAATAAGGCAACCACTTATTACATTACCCAGAGAATATCTTTAGCATTATTTCCTTTGTTTTGCATTTCGATTAAAAATTTTAACACAGGAATTAATCAATGAAGAGGAATTTATATCAAGAAAGGTTATGAAATTTCTTTGCTTCTTATGTATTTGAAGATTTGATTTGTCAACATTTGCTTATAACTCTTCTTCCAGACATTTTTGAGATATTGATATTAAAAAAAATCCCTATTAGTGGCATGCGTTAATGAAGAGTTAAAGAATTAGAATTAGTAAGTTCTGATAATTTCCTTAAAGGAATAAGATACATTAATTTGATAGATGCGTCGATTACAGCTTATGCAGGTTCTATTTAGAATAATTAGTTTTCTACCATTCTAAATCAGGAAATGAAAAGATTTAATGTCAATAAAATTGAGTTCAGAGGGTGATTTCTTTTTTTTTTTTTTTACTCATGTGTAAAATTTATACATAATTATAGCAGAAATAGCTTGGAAAAACTATTTAAAAACTTTTCTCGATTAAAGATTGCGTTCATTATCATGTTAAAAGACACTGATATGATTTAATCTGAAAATATAATATGAATAAATCTCTTACTTTTGTTGTGTTTTCAATTATGAATAATAAATGTATCTTAGGTTTATTTACTTTTAATATATAATGAATTCATGAAGTTTTGTATGAGGTACATTTAAAACGCACTTTATAGAAGGATAAAATTAAAAATTGGAATTTCAGGTTGTAGATTTTTTCTATAGTTACAAATACAATATTCGTCCCTTGAACTTCTAGGACTTCAGTAGGCAGTTTCTATGGTCAACACTGAAAAAGTTTTTCGCATAATATAGGACATAATTCTATTCTGTTTTATAGTGATGCCTCTTGTAAAGTTAATTAATATGAAGAAAAGTAATTAACACGAAGATGACTTTATAGATTTTTTTCTCTTTGTAACATTAGAATGCAGACGTTGGAGTCTGTCTCTCAATGATAGTAATTTAAGAAACTTGATTTGTTTTTGATACATTACTTACGTTTCCAATAATTTCAAAGAGAGTAGAGAATAGCCTAAGAGCCTAGGCCTGAAGTAAGACATTCAACATGTTTTGCCTTTCTGGGAGACTTTTCATGAGTAGCAGTTTGTACTGGCATGTTGCCAAAGAGAAAATCCTGAGTGGGAAAAGTAGAATAGTAAATTTTATTTATTATTGTCCAATAATGGCTAGGATCGAACTTCTAACCTTACCTTTCGCAGAATGTGATTCTATCATTATTCATTACTAGAATCTTGTACTCAAAAAAATTTGAAGTGATTGTTTGGATCTAAGCATAATATTTAGAAATTCCGATACTGGATGCAATTGTAACTTTTTAGAATGCGTAAATGGAAAGGCTGACGGTGGTGTAAGATCAGCCAAGGGAATCATCGGATTGGGATCCCTCACTGGGTTGCGGGAGTTGCGTGGGTTTGGTCCACTCTAATCTGGGAAGTCCTTGAGATATGGTCTAATTGTTACACTACGCTGAAAGAAAGGTGACAGGCTCAATCCTAGCCTCTGTTGAACAACATAGGAGGGGTTTCTTTATAGAAGTAAGTGCTTGAGATTTTTCCTAGTTTCTTCACTTGCGACTCGTGGATACCTTCCACTGCCCTGGCAATTTAAACTATGGATCCTTAAAGCGTCTATTGAGGTTTATAAAATACTTAAATATATATAAAATGGCAGTTTCTATAATTCAACATTTAATTTATTTATTTCAATATTACGTTTTTATTCATCTCAATTAGGTTAACGAATGAAAAGTCAAAATGCAAATATGAGATTACTTTCATCATGTGTTATTATTAGCAATAAAATTACATTATTAGATATTATCATTCATTCATTATATTTTGTAAATTTATTTTTCATAAAATCATATCCAATATTTCTTGTTTAAGAATATTGGATATACAGGATAAAGTTAGACAATGATTAGTGTCACACACACAAAAAATACTGCATATTTTATTACCATTTTGTATATAGGTCTACAGTTCAAAACTGTTGTAAGGCTTTTTTGTTGGACATATTAATTGCCGAATGAGAACCATTTTCCTAATATAAAGAAAAATCCGAAAAGCTTATAAACGTCTATCTGACAGGTATTTGTGAAAAACAATCCATAGTTTAATATTGTGGGTGTTAAGCTTGTAAACATTTGACCCTAATAACATGGTCCTCCTCCAACAAAAAGGGAATGAAGAATCACTAACTAAAGTTGATAAGTTATTTTTAATTATTCATAAGAAGAGTGGATGTATTTTTATAAGATCGATACCCTTACAAATTCATAAATATACACTTTATTAGTACATATTTCATCTTGGTGAAGAGGGAAACAAAGTACATACAATGAGTCATAAAATGTAATGGTTGGGTTGAATGAGAGGGATTTCATGGGGGAAAATGCATCATTTCTGCCACAAGGTTTTTCCCTCGCAATCGATAAATTGAGTCATGAGACATTTGTACTTACTATAGGAAAAAAGAATGTATTGCAATGCATTTCAAGATTACAAAAACTAAATCGAGCAAAAGATCTCATTTTTTTCAAATTATAACATTAAATATGGCATCAATTCTAACATAGAGAATCCTGAAAAGTTTACTGATATTGACAAAAATTAATTTTACCAACAAAACCTCGAATTAAAATCTGCCAGACTTTGAACATTTTAATACAAAATTTTAACAGGAAGGATTCTTTAATTAATCCTCAAATCAATGATGATGCGAATGTTAAACGTGACAACTGAAATTTTCACAAAAATTATTTACTTTATATTCAATTTCTGGAAGTATTTTTACAACAAAATTTTAACTGAATGATTTGTATTGGAATGCTGGGGTAAAAAAACTGCATTAGCAAATGATTTGTTTCTTCGAACCTCAATCAAAAGAACTTAAATAATTAAAATGTAATTTTTAAATCCTAATTCAAAGAGACATTGAAAATTTTTAATAGAATTCTAACTAGAATGATTCATACCTGAATGTAATAATCATTAAACATTTTGACTAACAATTCTATCAAAAATGATTTTATTAACATGAAACGAAAATGATTTTTAATTAAATTATTAATGACACAAAACATAATTTTGTTGAACTTATATATTTATATACATATACAATATTATTCATTTTTTCTAAAATCAGATAAGTTATTTATTCAACAAAGTAAATAAATTTGTAATTGTATTTACATTTGTTTTCTGTAAATTTCTTTTGCACTTTTACTAACTTCTATTTCTTCTGATATAATTTATTTATTTGTCTTTTTGATATTTTTATTTTGAAAGGAAGTGTTTTCGTATTCTTAAATTTCACTTCAATTATGAACTTTGCATTTGTTGCATTATTATTTATTATTACTATTTTATTATTAAGAATAACATTTGGAAAATGTGTAAAATATGTTCAGTGGATTTAGAAGCTCTCATTATTGAGTTTGGAATACTTTTCAAAATTTAGTATCTCCTTCTTATTGGCTTCAATCATTTTTTACTTGTTTTTAGAAAGTTTAAAAATATACTTGGTATTAAGCAATCTTTCTACGACAAAAAAAAATTCAATTTAAAATGATTAAACATACAGACCAAGCAGAATCAAATTGAATTTAAAGTAACTAAAGTAAAATAATAAGGAATAATTAATATTTACATAATTTGTTTCTCTCTTAAAATGAGTAAGAAGCTAAGTGACTTTTACATGACGATGTGATCTAGAAAAGTGTTCAAAAATGCCTATTAAAATTTCTAAACGTTCAATAATTGGTTTATAAGTTGGGAGGGGCAAGGAATCCTCACTGGTCATAGGTTAAAATTGCGTTATTATTGTTGGTGTGTAGAGGCTTTAAATAAAAAACATAAACTAACAAATTTCTGGAACAAAAAAACCCAATAGAAACAGTACTTAATTTTCATTACATTGGAGCCTGGTTTGGAATTCTCGTAACCAGGAGCTCTGACCCAGCCGGAGGTAATAGCTAATGAGAACTTGTGTAATACACCGTGGTTTTAATGACTTACTACTAGTGTGATGTCCCTTGATCTTGGTTCAAAATTTTGAGGCAATTGGCAGCATTCAGGGGTTTTTAATAGGCAGTGAAAAACATGCAGCAAAACGTGTAAAAAATGAAATTATTATATGGAAATAAATTCTCACATAATTAGAATAAAAAGAAAG
The DNA here is from genome assembly GCA_026290005.1 of Latrodectus geometricus. Classification (NCBI taxonomy): domain Eukaryota; kingdom Metazoa; phylum Arthropoda; class Arachnida; order Araneae; family Theridiidae; genus Latrodectus; species Latrodectus geometricus. The sequence goes on from JAPDSC010042342.1 coordinate 513,718, forward strand.
ATACACTTTCAATATTAGAGTTATTTTTCCTACACTTAGAAATCTCGTTTTATGCATTTTTTTAATCATAATTCACTAATATGTTAGGTTTCAGAAAAATCGTTTTGAAATTTAAGCCTTGTAATTTCTTAGAAATTTTTGCAGTGTTTCATTATTTTTTTTATTATCAATTAAAAAAATATTCAATCAGTCATAATTACTGGTATCTAAAATTAAAAAAATATATAGAGATCTTTTACCGCTATGAATACATTAATATGTGTATTCCTACTATCAGTGATAAATTCAATTATCATATTTTGTTTCTTGATATTCAAAAAGTTGATTTTTTTAAATCTTCTTCCGACATTCGAGTCTAATTTATCCTTACGTTAAATTTGTCAAGAAGTATTAAAATTATTTTTGTTTTCTGAGTAAGTTTAGATTCATATTTAACTAGAAATTAACCTAACAAAAAATCTGCGAAGAATAATTATTTTATTATCTACCATTGTTCATTTGAAGCCATTGATAAGAAAATCACACAAACGTGCGTTACTGCTTTCTTTTTTTAAAGCGAAACTTTTTTAATTGAATACTCGAATTTTTTTGTTTTTCTATCGAGAAATTACTTTCAGGCATCCTTTTTTCTGTTATACACCATGATGTAAATGCAAGGTAATTTTAATGAAGAATTTATTAAAATGTTAAATTATGTGATAGGTAATCTCTGTGTTTAATAAATATCGATTATTTCCTTGTTTGAATTAGTCTTTTTAAGAATATATAATAAATTAAAAACTACAGATAAAGTGACACTTTTTTCATTGGTTCACTCACTTTTTTTATTCTTTTTTGAATGCTTATTTCAGTCAACCGAAGTTGCTAAATACTGCCAACTGTGGTGAAAAGATGTGGTCGATACGAGCTGTCAACCTCTAAGTTTCTACGTCACACTTTGACATTAAATCCCTCTAGAATTTAATATGCTTTATTTGTACGACAGTATTCGCAGGCATCGGACTCGAACCTGCGACTTTACTGACACTTTACTCTACTAAGTTATTTCTGTCCCATGAGTTTCTTCCAAAATTTCCTTCAATAAATAATTATTTCAAAAATGAATTGCAAGAATCAGGATAAAACTAGAGAAAATAATTTTATTTTTCATTAAGAGTTACGCAATGACAGATTTAATGCAGCTTATTGCATTAGAAATGTTGAACAAAAACAAGTTTGGAGTTGATCAATAGCTTAACCTCATTTCAATGAACGCTGCTGTGTACTATGACACTCGGTTACATGCAGACATTGCAAAGATATCACCTTCTTCATTACTGCAACTTCTGACTCTTTTCAAAGTTAGTTTTTATTAATTTGACAACAATTTTTTTTCCCACTAAAAAAATAAGTTCAGTGTTGATGTCATTTCAACTGTAAAATATAGTATTGCTCTAGTTAAAAAAAAAACATTCAACATTTGTTTTTAAAAGTGGTCTAATTATCGCATGTTATAAAAAAAAAGTTTTTTTTTTTTAATTTTTTTATTATTTTTTTTTATGATGAACAAGGTGTATGTATTATTGTATATACATTTCATGATTTCATAATACTTTTATTTTCTGTTTTAGAAATGCCTTCATAGATTTATTATAAAATCAAATAATCCATAGTTGAGTACAAAATTTCAAATTAAATCTACTAAATTAAAATCAAAGTTTTTGTATTTAATTTGCAATTTTTTCTTACATAATTTCTTTTCGGAAAATTTGATAAAACCTATGATTATTTACTTAATAAAACCTATGATTATTTTCTTTTTTTCAATGATATCAGAATTATTTGATGAGAATTATATGCAAATAATATCTCATTGTAGTGAAAAACTTTATAATCTAGCTGATTAAGGGAATAAAAGCAAATCTTTTTTCCTCCAAAATGGCCGAAGTACATAAAAATATTGATTATAAATATTTTTATGTACATTGATTATAAATAGTACATGTTGTCTTGACAAAAGTCACCGATGATATAATTACAACATGAATGTTTTATAAATTATGTTACAACATGAATGTTATAAATAAATGAATGTTTTAAAAATTTTCAATGGTCCTATGGGAGTTTCTGAAGCACAGATTTTGGAATCGGGAGTATGTTCTAAATCTATAATCTGAGAGAGATTTCTTAGAAAATATTGAGCATTCATTAAATAAACGAAATTTGTAAGATGATTGTATAACGTTCAGCAAATGATATGAAATGCGCGATAGTAACAAATACTATCTCTTATATTTTGTCCTGTATTCATGAACTAATTTTAAAATATTTACAAGACTTTCTGTTTATTGATAGTAAGTTATTACCACGTTATATTTTTTATGCGTAATCATATGAAAATTTTAATTTTTTGAATCTTCGATTAATATTTCATGATATAAAATGTTAACTTGAATCTGGTATTGAAACAAGTGACAAAAATCTTTGACAATCAGTTATATATTTTTCGTATTATAAAGCGGTAATAAGCAACTCGTCATTGTTAATTGTACTGTGTCCAATGAAATTTCTTTAACAATCCTTTAAGTGAACGAACGTTACAATCATTTCATACGTTCATTTATCTCGTTTTTATTTCTGCTTTTAAAGTAATTCATATGTGCTATCTATTTCTAAAACACTTGGTAAATAATTCTTTATTGAAAATACTAAGCTCGTATTCTATAAGGAATATGAACACAATATCATTATAAGTAATCATGCTTCGCAAGCATCCTTACTGACAACTTTTAATTGCCATGCAAAGAAATTCAGAGGAGAATATTATTCGTTTCCTCTAATAACAGGGTTAGAAAAGTTATCGGTAGCTTTTTTCAACGTATATAAGATTGTAAGTTTTAATCATACCAGCTGATTACAAAATCGAATCAAATTCGACTGTTTTTCACCCAATGAAAATTAGTATTTTATTAATTTCATAGGTAGGGCTAATATAAATCATACTTTCAAGATTGTTTTCCTTTGTTTTTGAATATTACATTACGTACTTTTATTTTAAAATGGTTAATTTATGGCTACAATTGATCAAGGTAATACATTAGAAGTATAAAACTGATTTCATTTGGTTTTAGGCAATTGAAATTTGTTGTGAAAAATTTCAAATTAAAATATTTTAGCCAAATAAATGATAGCCAATTATGCATTCAATTTTTAAATTAATAAGCTAATCAAAAATACATTTATTGGATACAGAAGTATCATTCTGAGGCGAGAAGTAATTTGTCTGGGCTTATAGCCAAGTGAAACATTAGTGGGAAGAAGTATCTCAAAGAAATGGATTCAAGTACTAAGAAATGAGCAACAATTTGAAAAAAAAATCCCTGGCTTTATAATACATTAAAACTTAATTTGTAACTTACCCAAACAAGTAATTTAGGAAACATTTCTTACTTAAAATGCCAAACAATCTCTTCAGGGATATGCAATTTTAAAACCAATGAAATTTCTAAGGTGTACAAACATTGAAGACAAATATGTCAAGATATTCCAGTTGCGTTCTTAGCTTCCAAATATTTGATTACCATAAAATATAGGAAGGCAAATCAAAAATTTCATTTGAAATGGGCTGGCAAAATATTGAATCTGTTTGCCGAAGAAATAGCTTGGAAAGAGTTCCAGCAAACATATTGCTGACAATAGCATGTCAATAATATGGAAATTGGTAGTCCGAAGAGCTATCTACAACTCACATCTATAAAATTAGGCAGACAGTTAAATTTCCTTAAAATTTCACCCAAACATTTTCGCACATAAAGCAAACTTATTAAATTGAACCGTAAATTCACGTTGCACTGAAAAGAAATATTGCAAAAAAGAAGCTCTTGATCTGAATCATATCTCGGAGACAATCATTTGCTTAGGAATCTGAAGAGCAACAATTTCTCACAGATAAAGAAAAAAATATTTTTGAACGAATTGAAATAAAGTTGGACATGTTTTCTATTTTAGTATAGTGTATGAAACTTGCTGCAAAACATTCCTTTCTATGCAAACTGTTGATACATCACGCCGAATCATTATGCTTTCATGTTTTAATAAAACTGCATAAAATAGTCAATTTTCTATATTTATTTTTACAGAAATGTGTTTAATTTTTTACAACACATTCTCTACATTTTAAAGATAAAAAATATTGTCTATATTCTGAATGATAGACAGGGGTGTAAAAAAAAATCGTAATCATGATAAATTCCTGAATGAAATTACTTTTTTAAATAGCTTCAGTAAATAATTTAAATTCTACACACTTAATTCAATTTCTATTAAAAACTATTCTTTCCATAATTTAAATTATTGATATGAGGAGCAATATTACTGAAAATATTGTTATAAAAGAAAAGGGTTGCCTCAGATAATGACACTCGATATGTGTACAGAATGCACTTCTCTTTGCCTTTTTTTTTGTGAAAAAGAGCACTTCATGAATATTTAGTAGCGGATCGGTTTTTTGGAAGAAAAGAATATTTTATTTGCATTTTCAGCTCCCAAGATCAAATGTTATAGTCAAGTTAAAAGCTTAAGAGCTAAACTCCGATGAGAATGAAATTGATTAGTGATTTTTTAAGGTTTTAGCACAAAAAGAATTGTTGACCCTTTTAAGAGAAAAATTGTATTTTGATTTGAAATTAAAATTGTTCGAAAAGAAACCTGAAGAATATCTTACAATTTCCTTCAAGTTTCTTTTGACCAGTTAATTCGATTAAATTTTTGAAAATTCACTTTATAAGATATTGCATTTCGAGACAGTTGTCAAATTGGAATAAAATGTGATTTGTATTAGTGTCCTTTTTACACATAAAAAATTTTAAAGTATCAAAACAGAAAGACTATCCGAAAAGAAGCCATGACCAGAAAAATCCCATCTGACCTAGAATTAGAAAAAGACCATTTGACCAGAAAAAAAAAAAAAAAAAAAACCACACACACACACACAAGCATAAATATATTAATATCATAATTCGTAATTTCTGTCAAGAATACAGAAACATAAATTGCTTTAATTAACTTGAACCAAATTAATCCACGTTAGTTGAATTCTTGTAATTCCTGCACCCAACAAAGCAAAGAAATTCTCATTCCAATCACTCCCACATGAGTAACTTTTATCCTTATTTAGCAGAGTAAAGCGCCTTCAATTTTATTTCAACTGGACACCATCAACTTCAGAAAAATATTAGAATATAGAACTCACTACGGTCTCTAGTATAGGATAAGTATAGGACAGTGCTTTTAAGAATGGAAAGTCTCAAGTTCGATATCAGTGCTTTGCTATATAACGGGAGATAGTTGCTGAGTTTCTGTTTTCTGCATGTACATCTGTTTAATGAGTGCATGAGATTTTTCTATACACATGAATGCATGGAATTGTATGCATGGAAAAAATTTACTAGAAAGTAAAACGCCGCATAAAGTACAAAAACTTTTAAACAAGTAGCTATGTTGTATCAAATTTTTGTAATATGTACCATTATCATGCTGATAAATGATTGTTGGAGATATTCTTTACAAATAGTACGAATACAAGTAAACCTACAAATTACAAATCAATTTTAAAGATTTGAACATTATTTGTATATTTCATTTTCCTTGTTGATTTAAATAGTATGTAATAAATAAATAGTTTTAATTCTACGAAACCAGCTCATTTATTTTTTCAAAGTCCATTTTGTCTGCAAAGCTTTATTGAATGCAAATCAATTTATTACTGATAAATGTCTTTAGAAAATTTCAAAGCATATCTATAAATATTTATGATGAATCAAATATATGCTTTCTTTCTAATTCCATATATCGCTTGTTCTTCAAATTTATTAATTTTCTTGATTTCTTCATGAAGCAATATTTCAAAGTAAGAAAAGGGGTTGAAAAAACCTTTCTTTTGAATATATGTATCACTTTGTATATTCACCAGGAGAAATTTAATTCTTGAAATACTGTTGGAGTCTTTTCCTTGGAAGAGTTTTAATGATATGAAACAGCAAATAATTTTCATGTAAGATATCTAGAGAGAAGTAACTTTCTTGTTTAAAACTTCTTCATGAAAATGACACGATTTCTCATCTATATGATAAATTGTGTAGACGGAAATGTGTTGTTTGCAAACGAGTTTTTTTCTATGCAAATAATATTATAGAAAAAAATGCTTTAATAATCTTAAATAAAGCAGGAGAGATTTCAAATAATGAGAGAGCTGTTTGTTGGGGTGGATGCTTGGGAGTTTTCTGCTTTATCTGAAAATATGAACCTAGAAGGCAAAAACCATGTTAGAAAATCCTTATGTTTGCTGTCCATTGTTTAGTATTAAAAATGCTATTTAGTACACTTAGTAAGACTAAATTTCAAAATAGTTTTTTAAGTATTTAAAAATTTATGATGCAACTTTGTTGGTTTTAAGTATATAAATCAATAAATTGTTTATAAAATTTGAATAAATTTCATGCTTTTAGAGTAAAAAGTTTCGGCTTTCAATGATTAGAATTTTAAGGAGATTTTTTTATTAAATTTTCAGAATTTAGTTTTTCAAGTCTTTAATTAAATGTTTTAAATTCAAATACATTTTTCTTAAATTACACTTGTACATTTGAAAAAGTATTTTCTGAAAATTTTACGATACTTTTTTTGTTTTGTTTAAAAGTAAACTTGATATGCTAATATTTGTAGCAGTTTTAAAGAAGTATCCCAAAAATGAAGCAATCTCTTAGAAGTGTGACTGGGAGCTTATTCTAGCTGTTGAAGAAAATAAGTAGATGTAAAAGTGGCTGAGGAAAAATTCAATGAAGTAGGCGGATGTCACAAGTAAGCGATGCTAAGGGGCGTCTTGACTTTTCAAGACCTTGTTTTTCTGTTACCTAGCAGTACATCTTGAATAAGTTCTGAATAGATTTCGGCAATGTGCGAAAATAGAGAGCCTTTTTTCTATAGAGTCTATGCATAGGAATTTTTTTTATTTATTATTTTTTTTAAATTATAGTTAAAAAATTCAGATTACAAAATATTATGTTATGCATTATATATATCATAAATATTTTATGCTTCTTTTTCTCTACTATCCGTTATTAAGAAAATGATGAAGTTAATGAATCGGAATTCAAGAAAATTACATATAGATAATGTTACTTACAACTTTTTTTACGAACTTCATAGTTTTGAAGGAATCAAATTAATTCTAACTGTGTGTAGTTATAAAGTTCACAAAGTTATTACTAATGATTTAGGGAGTTATTTTCTATAAATGGTGTGACATAAAATATTTGCGAATCCCAATAATTGGGCATTCATATTAAAAATATGATTCAGCTTAAAGAAAATTTAACAGATCATGTTATTAAAAAAACAACTGTACATTTATTTATTGTTAGAAAAAATCAGTTCAAGAAATAGTTGCTGAGTAGAGAAAAAGCGTTCAAAACGTGACATAATTGTTGAAGGGACTTAATTTGATATGAGTAAAAGTGTGAGGAAAATTTGCCAGTGCTTTGAGCGAATTCTCCCAATTCCCTTCTAGAGCAACACTGGCTGAGATTGAACCTTTCACTCTAGAAATCATGGTGTTTTTCACAAGTCCCCAGAGTAATAATCATTTAATATTAGTAGAAAAAAAGTCATTTCTTAATGAAATCTAAGTAAAAAGATTAAAATTTGTGTCTCAATCATAATTTCAATCAAGTCAAAAGAATTTTGCGATGAACTCATCCTTTCAAATGAACCTAAATGTAACATATTTGGCAGTTATTAATTGTGATTTATTTCATACCAGTCTAAAAATAATTTGCGGAATTTAAGCTTTGTAAGAAAGGCGAATAGGTCGCTTTTATGAAAGCGCTGCTTTTTCCGAAGAATATTGCAATACTTTTTCCAGAAGAAGAATCCATAGATATTATCTTAGCCAATCGCATTATTATTTCACTGACTTCAAATTTAAATGGTCGCTTTGAACAGTGTTTAAATATTTGTCACTTTGATTTACTTATAATTACCTCTAATTTACCCATCATTTTCCCAGATGCAGGTATTTATGTAAATATATTTTTTAAATAAAAGTTCAAATAAGTCTCTTAATTGCACTTCACTGCAAATATTTTCGTATGTTATTTAGGTAACATCTATTGAAGAAAATTAATCTCTAATTTTCATCCTGAAAAAGTGAACGACATTTTCTAACAAGTTATTAGTCGAAACTAAATATATAATTCATTGCCCTTTATCGATAATCCTTTTTCTTAAATCAAACACAAAATACTTCTTAAGAAATTAATGAATACACTAAATGTTACTCTTGCAATTATTATTTTTCTTAACAAAAGTTAGAGAGATTTCTCTCGAAAAATGTTACCCCAATTACCTCCACACAAATAAAACTTTTAGCTCCACGGCGATTACTCGGTCTTTTTTAGGAACGAGAATTCTTAAATAAAGAAACAAAGAAGAAAAAAATCTATTTAGTCGTTTGATTACAGGTAAAAACAAATTACCCCCACGGCTCAACTTTTGAAAATGATTAAATACCGTGAGAGAACGGCAATCAAAAAAGCGTCCTTAACAAAGAGGATAAACAAGATGAGCAGCAAGGAGAAAATTCCAATAATAGAATGATGGGCTCTTTTTCTAGCTTTGAGAGCCGTTATTAGGTCGTATTTCACATCAATTATATTAGCGAACAAAATTTATACATTTGACTTGATTTTAAGTGAACTTTATATGACAATCATATCTATTCATTGTTTTAATGAAATTTTATTTATATACATCTTGTAAATACGATATTAATTAGAATTTCGGTTGAATTCATCGGACTTTGGTCTAACGGATTTTGATTGATTTTATTAATGAGAAAATTTGTGTGTGGGCAGTATTAAGATATTAAAACTGAATGTGCGTGAATATTAAAAAATATATTTCCTAAATGTTGATAAAAATATGTAAATTTTTTAAATATTAATTTGAAAGTAGTATCTTGAGTGCATGATTAATTAAAGCTTTTGAAGACATGATAAAAGTAAGTTCCTTCGTAGAAGAATATTGACAACTCTGAAAAAATTCTAATAACTGGATTGCAAACGCAATAATCTTTAGAAGGAATTAAACAGTGCAATTTGTGGAGTTTTCTATGTATCGAAAGATTGTTAGCATCTATTCCCATCAAAGACGTTCATAATGATTTTAGATACAGCTCAAATCATAGGTATTGGAATCAATCAAACGATGGAGACATCATGCTGTAATACATGTCAGTGTCCATGTCAACCATGTGATGGAAGTATTACCGATAATACTTTATTATTAATGAATAAAAATTATAAATGTGTGTTGTAAATACTTCTATTTCAAGTGAATATCATTCATATCTTCTGCATGTTAGATCAGAGCTCAGGCTAAGATTATCGGTTAGAAATTGGCAGAATCTAAAGATCAGACGATCTTCATATGTTACAGATCTAATTGATTTCCTGAAAAAAGAAACTATTAAGTAAAATCAGAAGAATAATACTAAAACAAGTCGTTCAATTCCTAAATGTATCAGATCAATATGTATTACAGCCATCCTCAGAAACAACTTTTCATTCTCAGAAGGCATTTTTTCCAAGAATATTTATCTCGTCTGTGAATTGTCACCTCCTCACTGTCACCTAAGAAACTGGTCACCTCAAATCAGGGTACCACATCAAGGTACCATCAGCACGAAATGAGGATTGCTGGAAGAATTGTTTAGAGAACAATACATAAAGAATGTCAGTCACTTGAAATATATAATATAGAAGTTATAACTATGATCACCTGAGTTATGAAGCAAAATAGTACGTGCAAGTTACCTGACAAAAATACTTTTATATACATTTAAGTGTAAATATATATGTTTATTGTACGTATATTCATATTTATGTGTATTATTAGCATTAAGTATACCATATAAATGGAACTATAATTATGGTAGTAATATTTATATTTTTAGTAAACACTTATATTAATTTTTTTTATTTGATTTTCTAATAGCTATTCCTTTTTTAATATTTCATTGTGGTTTTTTTTTCTTTTTTTTTTTTTTGTTTACATTTTGATCCCCTACTACAGTTATTTATAGTTGGTTGTCAATGATTTTATATTTTTTAATATCTTTTTGTAATCAGTATACTATATTTGATTTTTTTTGTTTTTTTTAACTGTTTATTGTTTTTACTGTGTATTGTCATCTAACTGCTCAAAAGCGATATTTATTTGAAACATGTTATATATGCATGGAAAGCAGATATTTAATGCCACGTGACGGCCAGTGAAACATTTCTGTAAGACATTTTAGTATCAATGCCTTCCAAGGTAGTAGGTCATATTCATGTGTTACAAGGAAAGAAACCCGGAAAACTCCCAAACTTTCATTTAGACAGACATGTATGCAAAAGTGTATCATACATCTCCAGTTGTTCAACAGTGTTTTGGATTGAGTCCGTTCAGAAGAGTCCTACCACTAGGCCACTATCGCTGGGCATATCCCTATTTTCTTTATTGAAAAATAATTTGAGAAAAAATTATTTATTTTTAATAATTTATAATTAAATTTTGTTACAATCTACTTTCTGTTGACATCTTGCGTAAAGAACGCAAGTTGTAACAATGCTTCTTAATATGATTTAAATTAAAATATATGGTCTTCAAGTGTGTTTTGAGCGCCATTGTTATGTAAGGAATATATAAAAAATTGTAACATTAAAATTTCCTGATGTCTGAATAATTTTTACCCATAATTCCAAGAAATTACAAAATCGCTTTTAAGAAGTCCGTTTATCTATTTCAGTTCGAGAAAAACACAGTCGCTAATTTCATCCACGAAGTATCTCCATTGATTTGTTACTGAAAATTGTTTTAAGAACTGCCCATTTTGGTTGCTACCAAGAAATTAATTAGCTGCAATTATTAAAGGATTTTCATAATTGGAAAGTTCATATCTTATAAATAATAAACCTATTCAAAGATATTCATTGAATAAGTTAGTTTCTCAGTCATGTATCTATAAATATCATTTATTCTATTGCATCGGTATTATTTGTGAAGTAAAGAACATATTCTAGATTGTCTCTATTTCTTTTCATGTATAAAGTGATTTTAATTGTGATACAATTTTTTAAAATAAACTTAAAGGTATCTACTTTTATATTAAAATCAGGTTTTTTATAATTAAAAGGAAACTTTTAGAAGATGCTTTTTTTATAATTAAAAAGAAAGATTTAAGAATGATGACATGGGTATTGTATTCTTGTATGTATGTATAGTTCTGTCTGCTTTGCAGCGTGTTCAGTTCAAAAATTGAAGTGAATATAATAAAAATTACACAGATAAGAGTTTTTATCTTAACGCAAATGTTATCTTTTATCTGAGACTCTTAGTCAGTGATTTAAAATATCTTCCTTTTTAGCTCTATTTAGATTGTTTCATGCGTCTAATAATGTATTAAAAACGTCATGTTTCTGAAAATAACCTAATCGAAGAAAAGTATTTAAGTGTTTTTAAAAAGAAACAAACCCTTGTGCGTCTTTTATTAAATAAAACTAATTAAATTTTGTGAAATTTAAAACAGCTGAATCAAATAATATTAGATTTAATGATAAAAAATCCCAAATTGCACAGATGTAAGCATATAATGTATTCTACGTCACGTAATTTCACAACCACGTGGACAATTTTCACGTAAGCGAAGTAGTAGAACTTTATTTTCACGAGATTCTAATTTACGAACACTCACGATTTTGCGAATGATTCCTTTAATCGTACTGGAGTAATTTAAATGACTCAATAATACGTGCTATAATATTGTGCTTAGTTTTCATACAAAATAAGGTACAGTTGAGTATATGGTCATTCCAAAATTTAATGATCCCAAAGACATAAACGTTGATAAAAAACATTTAATAACTCTAATCTTATCTGTTATAAATCAATAAATAAAAATTTTAATTATTTTAGAACTTTCCAAACACTCCTTAAATTTTAATTTCCTTTCATTTTTCTTGGTCTTATTTCTTTTCAAAAATCATTTAAGAATAACTTTTCAGAAAATTTGCATTTAAGCAAAAATTTATTTCAGTAGAATTACAGATTTGATTAAACAAATTATCTCGAATTTCAAGAAGGGAAAAAAAATTCTTTTTTTAAAAAATGTTTGTAAAACTTTTCCAATTATAAGCATCAGCAACTGAAGCGTTCTTACACAGGTAGAAGCTTCTGAAACATGAGAGGGGAGAAAAAATTATTATTTGTGATAGGAAAAACTAATTTGCATATTTTGATCAGTCAAATAACATTCGCAGCAGTTATCGTAACCCCTAGTGTTTTCTCCCTTAATCTATTGCTAAAACCTAAAAGAGTTACATTGTAAAATGTAGAAATGGAGGAACATAAAATAATTCCATATCAACCTTAAAATACAGTGAAAGATTTTTATCTACGTTTTCATTTAATGTGGAAAATTTTTTAAAATGTGGTGTATATTTGATTTACACTCTTCTATATTATAAAAATTTCTATCAGTTTGAGTTTTACAAGACATTATTTTTGATGGAAAAATTTTTTAATCAAACTAAAATCTGCATTTTTCTACATTTAATTTTTTCCATCTTATTCATTTTCATCTGCTCATTTCTGCCTCGTATTTTTAACCAGAATAGTTCGACGAAGGCAATATCCGAGCTGAGAACCTTCCACAATATACCATCAAAAAGATAGATCCTGACATTTCCCACAGAGTTCCCTTAAACCTAGTTTGATTGGTTTGGATTGTCTTTTAGTTATCAATTGTTGCATGTAACGGCTATTTGGACAGGAATCTACCCCAATTTTCTTTTATCCTTTAAAAAAACTAGTTTTCACCTGGATCAGGCATTGAACTTGCTACTTTCTGGAAGCGATATCTTTCAAGTGTGTGCTGATCTTTTTAAATAATTCTTTTCCACATGAGAAATACATCAATTTAAACATGCAAAGTATAATAATTTAAATACCTCAATGAATATTCATATGATTTTAATCCCCATTCTGTTTATTAAGATAAATAGATAAAATAACAATTAGTTTCAGAAAATTGACACAATTCTATACAAATGAAAGAAAATGGACTTCGGTAACGTTAAGAAAATGACTACAGTTATGCATGGTAAGATGACATCAATAACTATTGGACTTGGAACATCAATAGCTATTAAAAATCACACCATGGAACTGAACTGCAAATGAACATTCATCATTTGCAAGAACGTTAGAAGGCTAAACGTGGTTCTTTTATGCAAGATTAACCAGGAAATCTTGTAAGCGGTATCTGAATAAGGCAGAAAATTGATCTTGGATCTCTTTGTGATCGCGGAAAAAAATCAAAATGTAATTGTAGTCATAAAGTCAAGAGTGTGTGCTTGAAAATCATGTCATGAGCTTATTGAAAACATCTAACAATGGTATTTTTCAAAATAATTTAATCTGCAATGAATTTATAGGGTCTGCAATGAATTTATGCTTTTCAATATTGAATGACACTGAATGAAAGCTATATTCACAAAACAGCAACATGTCTCTATTCTCATGGTACTAAAACTATGCTCTTTTGTGCAGAAGATCTCCGGTTGTATCCCGGTTATTTTTGAGCATAAATGTCATATTTTCTGTATGACAGGTTGAGTAGTTGGGAAATTTTCTTCCCTAGTGACACATAAATAATGCCATTCAGTGTCATGTTTCCCAATTCCTTGCAACAGCTTCTTGACATAACGATAACAAATAAAAAGGCATAGCATACATATTAACAGTATCTATTCATTAGTAAGTACACTTTAAAAGCTGAAAATAGTGATTTAGTCATAACAATCTAAAACTAAATTTCATAGATTATTTTTTGGTTTATATTAAATGGTAATCATTTAAAGTAGTGATGTGATAAAATATTTAGAAAAAAGTATCATCCAACGTGTTGAATAGAGCACATCCTAGCATTTGTGCTGACTTTTTCTTCCAGAACGAGTGCCAACAGAGGTAATATCTTCCAAACCAACGAAGGATTCAATTAGATAAAATATTCAAATATAACCAAAGGTGTTCTCAAATGACATTTCGTCCTATTCCCCCAAATTTCTTTGGAATGACAAATCACAATCAGGACTAAGTCAGCGGATTGATGTGGTCGAAGGCCAGAATTATACAAAAAGCTTTCTATTGCATAACTTTAGCGCAATGTAAGCACAAATTGATTTTACTATATTTCATTAATCATGTTTCAAAAGGATTCTACGTTAAAAAAGCTATATTGTTCATCAGTTGTGCACTTATTTCTTTTTCTATTCAGCAAGAGTTAAGATTATAAAATCTTGGTTGGAACTACTATAGTGCTACGGGGTAAAGTCATTCATAAATGTCCTCAAGGTGACCATTAAATTATTTATTTTACTCACGGGTAGACAAAGGGAATAATAATATTGTAATCAATTGAAAATATAAAAAGTAATTTAATAGCAAATTATTAAATGGAATTATGAAGCATAAAATAAATAGAATTCAATCCTCCTAAAAACTTTTCTGAACTCAAATTTGATTTTTACAAACATTTGCCACAAGTCCTTTATTGTTAATGGTTTCATCTTATTTTTTGAGCATATTTAATAATTATTGTCTCTATATGTGTGAAGGATAAAATTCACTGTAACTTATTGTTTATGTTCTATAATTTCGTGATTAACATTTTCCTCTTTATGTCTAACATCACAAAATATAACTTTTAAAAAGAAAGCTTAAAAAAAGGCTCTTAGAAATCATTTTATCAAACATACCTTAGTAGTATAAAAATAATGTTTTGGTTTCTTATACTTTTGTAATAAGAAAATGCAATCCCAATACTACTCAAGAAATATTTCTCCAATTATTTTTCTTAACACTCTGTAATCAAAATAACTGCTCTTAACTCATTGTGCAATTCTACTGGGACGTAAATATTTGAGAAATCTCATTTTAAGATGCAGGAATATTCAATTTCTCTCTTCATTTCAAATACTTTAAGTAAAATGTTTCTTGATTAATATGAAATATAATAATATCCATTATAATATGTGTGAATCTTCTAATTGATTTCACAGAAAATTACTTATTTTAATGACTCTATAGAATTGCAGAATGATACAAATAAAACAGTCAGAATACTAAGTTTGGGAACTCTTAAAAATATAACATTGATTTGGGTTCATGACCATGTAATACTCTACCACAGGCATCCCAATAATTGACTGCTGATCAGTAAATGAACTTTTAATAGTGACAAATATGATACAAACTGTAATTCCCAGGGAGACATAAAGAATACAAAAAATAAGGATATGAAATTTAGCAAATAGGGATTTTGAAAATAAGAATCAAGTATGAGATCATAAGAGACTACTTGAATATTCCTTTTCTATGACATTCTTCAAATACGAAAAGAATAGGAACTATTATAAGTGACTGTAAATTCTTTAAAAAAATAAGCTTTTTTTCCTATAGAAAAATGACATGAAAAATAAAATAATGTACATTTCTTGTGCAATAGCCACGAAAATTATATTGTCCACTACAAATTAAATTTTCCACTTAAATGTTTTCAAGAATAAAAAACTGTTTTGATAAATTTGATTTTTCTTCACTACAGTTCACAACGTTAAAATTTAAGTTCAGTAATGTAAAGATGTTTTGCTTACAAAACATCTTTACATTAAAAAAGTCTATAAAATTCAAGAATACATTTTGAATACAAAACCTCAGTGTATTAGTAAATTATATAAACTTTTAGTAAATTTAACAAATTCTTATCATAAAAATAATGCAAATTTTTAATGTGGATTATATTTTTCTTAGATACCAAATAACTCAAAAACTTTTGAGAGAAAGGAAACTAAAATCAATAACATTATTGGACACTGTTTTAACTTGAAAATATTCAACGTTATTTTGTTTTGATCAAATATCAGTATTCTGAACCATCAACATAATATAAAGAGATCTATTATTCTAAATACGTTCTTATCAAATATTTGTAATTATGATAAACAGATAAAAAAAAACAATTGATTAATATGCTTTAAGCATAAAAAAATAATAGGAATTTTCTTGCAAAATAGCAACCATTGAAACTGCTCCGATTTAGTGAATTTAAACATTTATAACTCACATATGGCCATTTTATAAGAGTGTTAGCATTTTAAAGGCTGCTAATTTCAAGGGGTCTCTCTCGTAAACTAACAACAAATACAAATAGAGCTTCTGGGAATGCAGAAAAGAAATATAACTAAGAGTCTCATAACAGAATAACACCGAATATATAATGAAAATAAACATTTTCCGGATTTTTAAAAGACAGATTATTTTCTTTATGGAATTTTCTGCTGAGATAATGCTTTGTCCATAGAGAGAGAGTTAAAAGTTTAGGAAATGTTTTTAATTTCTTCTTTATTTGTCTACAAAACAATAAGAGATACGTCTAACATATATCCAATACAAATTCCTCACACTACTCATTTTAAATTTAAACTCGGAACCACTTGTTATCAATATGATTAAAAAGAGTTTATTCTTTGTTTATATATATATTGTCTTTCCAGCAATAAATTAAGGATAAAGAGATATATAATAAATTTATCTGTCAGCTTTTCAATTTCGGTAATTTTATTCCATGCTTTTTGTATAATTTATGTATTATCTTAGTTTATCCTTTGGTTTGAAGAGTTGAACAGATTATTTGCGTTTTCTATCCTCTGGATTTTAAATGTATATATAATCCTACATATGACAGAAATGGTCACCATTAATAATTAACTTTACCTTTTCTAGCCATAAATTAAAAATCTTATAAGCGAAAAATTTATTTTATGTTCATTTAGTACAGATTTTCAAGTTCCTCAGGCCTTTTCTAATGCATATCATCACGTGCTTCATCAAGTGATGGCTTTACTTTTGAAGAGCATTTTGATATCATTAAAAATGCAAACAGACTTTTGCAGAGTGAAAAATTGAACAAATTAAACCATGGCAAACAAGAAATTATTTGTAGAATAAAACCTAAATTTCTTAAATATAATTGTTTATCTTGAAAATAGTAGAAAGAAAAGTGCAATGAATTTTATAAAATTTCTCGACGAGGACAGTCATTCGTTGCATTCTTTGAATTTTCAGATCCTCTGATCTGCTCCATGATTAATTACCAGCTTCCTAACCTCCCCCTATTCATAGCATTCCTACCTCCCTACCTGTTCATAATCGAATTCTAAATTCTTCTTTTATTGCTTACCAACAGTTTATTCCAATATTCTCTCTTTCTCTCTGATTACTTTTAATACATGAGATTCTTTATTAATATCAAGTAATGATAAACGATTTTGGCATAAAGAAGTTACTTTGATTTCATGAAAGGATAAGTTTAAGAAAATATAATCCAAAAATAATAAATGATAAAAAAATGATTTGTGATAATTGTTTGCGTAGCGTACTTGAACAATTACTAATTTTACTTGCAGTATTTTGTTATTTTTCTGGAGCTGCCCAATAAAAATGAAATACATGGTAAAAAGGGGGCCGACTTTATTTAACAATTTTAATAATAAAATAGCTATAATCTGCCAGTGTTTTATATACGCTACTTGAGGACTTCAAGCAAATTATAAGAGTTAATATAATGCAAAGGAGGTCTAAAAATACTATTGTTTTTTCTATAAACTTGTATATAGAAATGTGCAATAACTTTTAAATTAATTGCAATCCCTTTCCTATATGTGTTTCATAAAGTTTTGTTACCTAGTTTCTTCTTCACTTCCTTGTTAATATTCTAAACCACATTGCTACCTATCAATAAAAAGATTGGAGTATAAATTTTATTTACAAAAAACAGTCAGTACGATTAAATTTTTTGTACTCTATTTGAAACACAGATCTAAACTTTTTCTATAAAGTTATTAATTGAGCATATTTTGCTTGTATATTTCCGTATGATGATGTCTAGGGTGGTGTTCTGGAACATCTTTCTAGACATTCATTCTATACGCATTCTTCTTCTTTTATGAATGACCATATTGGGTGACTTTAGTGTTTCGAAATGCCATGTGGGTGGCTATTTGTTGTCTGACAAATTAATCAATAATTTGCTATTACATATTTTTCCAACATCATTTAATGCCTTCACTAACTCATATTGTGAATTTTCTCCCTCACTCCAAGATCTCAAATCATAAAAAAGGAAGAGATTTTTTCTGGTATTGAAACGTTGAGAAATGCATGTAAAACTATGGCAAAATCACGAAAACCTCTGAGGATTTGCTCAACTATAATGTCTTATTTTACAAAATATCGAGGCAAAATATATAAATATCTATTTCTTATTTTGTACCTTGAAGTGGCATTGTATGAACTATCCATTTTAGTTAACAAGTGTGAAATGTTCTGAAAATTGATAACTAACAATAGAAAGATCCAGAAAATGAGATTTAAGCAAATCAACAAAACTTCAAGAAATGCATGGAATAACCCCTTTCCTATAAATTTTCATTCCATTTGATTAACAGATTTTGTAGACATTATAAAATGCAAATTGTTTAGCTTTAAGTTTCATTAACGAAGGAAAAATACTGGAATATAATTATTGAATGGGCTTCATACTGCATGATATCATTTTATTCAAAAATATGGAAAGAACAGAAAACTTTTCGTTTAATTTTTAACTTACACGTTATTTAGTATTTTGTAATACATTTGTATTTAGTACATGAATCAGTGGAATTTAATTTCTACAAACATGTCAAATGATTTTATTTTAAAACATAAGAATTGTTTTGAAATAATGGATAAATATGCAAATTCTATATTTTCTGTTATTAATTGAATAGTAATTGTAAATGATATTTAATTAAATGAAATGTAATAAGCATTACATATTTTCAGGAGAAATTAATTGAAAATTCAATGCAGGAATTTTGGTGAGGAAATATTGATTTGTCGTAAGCAGACTTTTCAGTACTGCAGAAAATCATAAATTATTTAAGAAGAGGTTTACAGGTTAAATTTTAATTAGATAAATAATTTGCATATTTTAGATTGCCATTTTGATGATAGTTAGCAATATTATGAGAAGACAAAATATTTCAATTTTTTGAAGTTTAGCATAGTAATTTAGAAAAAATATAAAAAGTATTTTTAAATATTTATAAGGCCACTTTTCGTTGACCAGATAGCTTTATTAAACAGGTAATACAATAATATTAATAAACATAAAATATTTTCATTTTATTTAGGTTTGAGAATCATTAAATAACAGGAGAATTTAAACAGTACGGTCAATATAATAAACCCAATTAAATAATTAATATCTTTTATGATTTAGCCTTCACGAAGCTAATTCCTGAAATGTCTTAAAAATGATGTTCTTTCCGCATAGATCCTCAGAAATATCTTGTTTTTACGTGTTCAGAAGTGTTTCACTTATATAGATTGAATTACTTAAAAATAAAAAATTTATTTTTAAAAAGAAAAATGACAGATGAGAAACTTCTGAAAAATTCATTCTAGAGAATTAATCACTTTGTTATATGGAAAACATCTTCACTGCTTTTAAAACCCTAGTTTTGCCTTTGGATAAAAAAAATTGAAATAAATTCGTTTCAGCGTGATTTCTGTACAAGGACGGAAAAAATGCCAAAGTGAGTTGTGTTACATTTATTGCTCAATGTTATCCTTGAGAATTTCATTTTCCTGTAATCTATTTTACCTTAATTTAAAAATATAATTTTCATTTCTCGAGTCAATTTGTGCCAGCTTACTCTTTAAATAATGAATTTCCCTTTTAGAGAATTGGATGGATGATATTCGGGCTAATATCTTGTCTAGTCAATTTTTTGAAAAATATTTGCACACTTCTTTTTTTAAATCATATCTAAAGATATTCCCTGGATGTTATATTAAACATCCAGAGGAGACTCAAAGAAAATTCATCCTAAAGCTGAAATTTTAATTACTGAACTTAAAATAAGCAGAAAAATTTTACTTTTACAGAGGGTAAGTCAAAAATAGTGTTATTTCTTATCAAATCAACTCTAGTATA
>JAPDSC010042342.1:534233-584367 GCA_026290005.1 Latrodectus geometricus
ATATATAAACTGACTTCAGTATTTTTTATTGAACTTTGAATCTAAATTATCATTATGTCAGCATCAAGCGTTCTGAAAAGGGGAATATTTTTTTAAACATTTATAATATATTATTCCTGAAATACTTATGACTTCTATTATATTTTTGACATCTCATAGTGGACAACCAAATACATCCACAGCGTGTATTTCATTTTGTTGGGATCATATTCAGTGTTTCAAAGAAGAAAACCCACAAAACTTCTAAAAAAGAATGCAAGACCCACCTCACGTTTTCTAATAGTGGCTAGGATCAAACCCGGGACCTTATACTCCAAAGAGCGTAACCCTTCTACCACGCCATGGTAAGCCAGTTTCGTTAGACTTTTGCATCCTTCTTTCATTTTTAAATTTTAGTGCCAATTTTCTTGTCAATTGACTTATATACCAGATTTTTTATAACAATTTTTTTCTACCTGCCACACAGTGAAACCGTATCAAGAAATACTTTGGTATGTTTCTGTCAGATTTATGCAGTATTTTAGGGAGGGAAACTACCTGCATGATTTTTTTCTAAAGGGCATGAAATTTGTAAATATTAATAAACATAACTTATAATAACAATTATTCACCTGCTTAAAGAGAAGAAAAAAAGGAACACGATTTTCGTTAACAATCTTAAAAACTTCTCTCAACTACGAAGAACCTCCGTCAGGTGCAGCAATCTTCTGTTGATAATATTATGATGAGTTACCTTCCTTTCGAAATATAAGAACTCTCAATATAATTTGAAATTAATCCACTTTTTTCAATTTAGTTTTCTACAAATTGAGATAAGATCACCACTCGCTGTAATTAACTGCCACTGATACGTCGAAAACATTTTTCAAGAAAAACATTTTCCGTGTCAAATTAAGCTATGAGTTATAGGGATCAAAATGTTTTACCTAGAGGTTTGATACATAATGATTACCACTTTTGGACCACAAATGTTGTGCAACAGAAAAAAATGA
Source organism: Latrodectus geometricus (assembly GCA_026290005.1). Classification (NCBI taxonomy): domain Eukaryota; kingdom Metazoa; phylum Arthropoda; class Arachnida; order Araneae; family Theridiidae; genus Latrodectus; species Latrodectus geometricus. Next base: position 535,226 of record JAPDSC010042342.1, read on the forward strand.
TGTATGAAATAAAATAAAATTTCAAATTTTTGTGCAAGTAACACTAATGCGAAGTTAAAGTACAGTTTTCAACATTCCTTAGAGTTTCACTCCAGGATTTTGCTCATTCAGACCATCAGCAACAAACCAACTGAACTAGGATGGAATTTATTTGCTTACTCTCATTAAAAAAAATATCTCATTTAATACCTTTCGCAAATTTGATTTGATCCCTTCTAATCTTTTTTGGACACTAAGGCTCTGAAGCATTGCAAATAAGAATAGCAAAGTTACAGTCATAAAAAATTTTATTTACAAACCTAAAAAGCTTAAAACTTTTTAGTTCTAAATATTGTGGAGAGTGGATTCCACATCCAAAATGGAAGTTGAAAGCTACATTTTCTAAGTTTTTAGAAACTCTTTTTCTCTCTAACAGGAAGGAATGGGATTCTTCTAAAAATAGTAGAATAAACAAAAAGATTTCAAGTACTAACATTGCCATCCTCCCGTATTTAGTTTAATTAAGAAAATTTTATAAGAAAAAATTTAATTATTCATCGGTGTAAAAATATAAAGATTGGTGTTCATGTTAAACGAAAAGAAATATAAAGAGCACTTTCTTTCTTTACATTCATTTGTTCCTTTAAACTTTCTCACCGATTTTAATTACATAAATGTCGACGTCAAAATTTGTTTATGAAAAAACTAGTCATTAAAAAATTAAATCCTGAGAAAGTAAACATAACAAAGCAAACTCAATTTGAAATGAAATGAAGTAATTTCAAGATGTGCTTTTATTTCCTTCCACCTGACATGTTTATAGTTCAAGAATTATCCTAACTGGCTTCAAAAAGCAAACGATTTTAACGACTTAGTATTTCTTTTTTTACATAACAAAATAAGCTGAGGGGGTGAAGCAATTTGAGGCAGCTTATGTTTTATTTTTTATTTTTTTAATTTTCTCCATTTGAAAAATTAATTACTTTTGAAATTTAAATAAAATGCTTTTTTCAGTTGAAAAAGAAGGAATTTTCTGATAAAATAAATTACTTCCAGTTTTGAATGACTTGAGACGCTTCCAAACTGTATACACACATTAGTATTTAAATAACTTATTAAATTTCGACATATTACTACTCATTCTAATTAGAAATATCAGAATTTATCAAGGTATCTTGCTTTATCTGTATATATATATATATATATATATATATATATATATATATATATATATAATTTTTGTTGTTAACGCTGTCGATTAATATAAATCGTTAATCGTATATGGAACATCAATTAATAAAAAGTACTGGTTGAAAAGGGGTTGCATATTGTCACACATTTAACACCATCTGTAAGGATAGAAAGAAAAAGTAAGCAGAATATTGTGATTTAAATAATAATAGTCAGAAATTTTATTATTTTTTTCATTTTTAATTTATAAAAAGATTTTATTTGTTCTTAAATTCTAATTTTCATAAAAAACAATTTAAGTTACTGATTTACCCATTAAAATTTTGGAAATTACAGCATTATCAACTTATTAAAAAAATTATTGTTAATTTTACTTAATAAAAATTACTCTGATGAACATTAAACTTTTAATAAACATATTTTTTGTAAAAAAAAAAAAAAAAAAAAAAAAAAAAAAAAAAAAAAAAAAAAAAAACTGTAAGAATGGGGCATATGAATTGAATGAGAATTCTTACTTGCTGTGATATATTGTCAATATACTCTATATATGTATAATATTTTGCTCAAAATTTACATTAAAATCAGAGTAGTTCCAGAACTACGTAATACCATCTTTCAAATACGAGCTTTAATTTGCTTATCATTCGATGGTCGTGTTTTACATTTGAGGTCTACTTTAAATGTTGTTGGTAAATAGTATCAAGTCTTAATATCGTATGGAAGATAAAGAGTGGATATACACTGCTCAAAATAATTAAAGGATATTGCGGTTTTAGGTGGATCTTATGACTGGGAAACCTTTTAGGTGATTTATACATGGTCGACAGACGTAGTAGGTTATATGAGAATGAATTACACATGTTTGACAGAAAAAAATGCATTTTATTTTGTATTTGTGTACAAAAGGAAAAAAACATAACTTGAGTCTGAGTTGAAACCGTGAGGTCAGTAGCCGAGTAAAGTTGCTGTTGGAGAAGAGTAGCGTTCATATTTTGGTGTCTTCGAGCCGTTAACACTAAATAACGATCTTCCTTGGGCGTTGTAGCTCGTCTGCGACCTTTTCTGGTCTTTGGCTTGCACTTCCAGTCTCCAAAAAACAGTTCCAGATCCTGAAAATCGCACTTTGTGACACTCCAATGGCTTGCGCTACTTCAGATGAGTTTGGCCCCCTTCTAACCTACAAACAAGTCTCCAAGCTCCTAAATCAGTTAAACGACTTCACTGAGACATCGTACTCATCGAAATAAAGCAGTCACTGAATGCCGATCATTCCTGTCATCATCGTCTTTCATTCAGTTGAAAGTCAAATTTCATTCACTGCCGCTGAAGCGACGTTTTTGACGTCGAACTTAAAATTAGCATACTCCACAGTTTGAAAATCAGAAAAATTTGCATTTGTGATTCTCTTCTTCCATTTTCAGCAAAAAAAATTTCGCTTATATCTTTATTTTATATAAAACTTACAATATCTTTTAATTGTTTTGAGCAGTGTAATATAAAGTAATCATCTTTCTGGAAAATAGTTATGTTTAAATTAGTTATAAAAGTAATCTCACGTTTCTCTGGTCCTACAAATCAGTTATAATTTCTCGCGAATATTTTTAGGGAGGATTAAAAATGAAAATGTAATCCATACAAACAAAAACAGCGTTTTGCTTCTTTATTCTAGTAAATAAACACTTCATCGGAGTTATGAAATTCGAGACATAATTTTCATTATGGGAATCTTCTAACAAGAACGTCATCAGAGTTAAATCTGAAAGTGAATCTGAAATTTGATGATTATACGCAATTGAAGGCCATTAAACTGCTGACTATATTTTGATTATGGTTGTCTTTACTTAAATGCTGTACAACAGCCTTGATGATATAGTATTTAAACAAAGACAATATTTCTCATGCGGGGATGATACCTGTTTCCTATTCAGAGAATCGGACACAATTTGTTTTAATATTTAGTCATTCATATGTGATCCGAGGAAATACAACCTGAACACACTATTTTGATACAACTTATACAAGGAAGATACATTTTAGAAATACGACAAAAAAAGGTTTAACCGTCTGTAACATGGTTCACAGATGCCCACCGGTTAATGATAAAGGATTAGCAGTTTCCAACCTTGCAGTTTCTTAAAAAAATTAATTTTAATGTCAATACTAATTATAGTTTCACATTCGTTTGATACAAAATTCTTTGTTATTTTGATCTCTCATGATTATGTATGAAATTGCACTTAACTCTTAAAAATCTTTCTGGATGCTGTAATTTTAGTGTTTAAGCTTGTAAAATAAAAAAAGTTCGCAGGAAATGCAAACAATAGTTTTCAAGTTTTATAAAAAAAGAATTTTCAGAACAGTAACTAAGGGTTAAACTTGGGAAAATTACTTAAAAATTGTGTCAATTTGTTAAATGATCAAAATCAAACGTCAATTTTATTTAATATCTTTAAAATATAACATAATTCAAATAAAGGAGAAAATAGATTTAAGAAGTTGAAAGTCAAATAAAAACATTTGTTAAATAACGATAATGTGACACTTTTAAAAGATTACATTGTATAATTTCTTACTGAATTCGTCTTTAATTATGGAATTCTTTCGATAAAATGCATTCCTAAGCAAATTTATTTAGAAAAAATAATGTTAAACGGAATAAATTAAACTGGTATATTAAAACGAATCAAAAATTCTAAATAATTCAAATTGACTATTCTTTCATTTAGAGCAAACTGATCAAATATAATTTATAATCTAATATTAAATAAAGTTCTATTTTCTAAATTGTATTTTTTAAAAAGTAACAAGAAAAAAATTTAATTTAAAAACCAATTTATTAGAAAAGAGTCTAAAAATCAACTTATTAGATTTAGTGAATTTATTAGATAAAATGTAATAAATTCATTTGAACTTCATCTCAAAATATTTGGGGAAAGAAAAAGATATCAGAAGATACTACAGTCTGAGGAGTTACACAGCGTATGCTCATATAGAAAAGACATAATGAACACACTTTTGAATGTTTACATAATTATAAATCTTTTAAAAATAGGAAAAAAAACTAATGAAAAAAAAATGAATTAATCATTAATATTCATGTAAACATTTATGAAATGCAAAGACAAACTAATCTAAAGGATCCATTAGAAGATATTATTGAATCGGAAGGAATTACTATGAACCATTAATAAAAAAATTTTCATAGATAATAATAAAATAAATAATAGATTTACCCACAAAATTGTGAGACTGACGAAAGAATGAGTTGTTAGGAGGTGTTCGAGGTATATATTCAGAGGGTGCTCATCATTTAATGTGTCACTAACAAGCGTTCTTGGCAGCCGCAAGTATAACAAAAATAAGTTTCAGACTTAATGACAAAATTCAGTAGATACATTGTACTATATGCGAATAAATTATAATTTTTCAATCGACGGCACAAGATATTTTTTGAAGGGTTGCTAATTATATCATATATTTATAATGCTTAATTCTTTGGGTACATTTGATGAGTGAAACTCGTCACATCTGCTTCAATAAAATATAATCTTCAAATAATTCAGTACTCCTAGGGTTAATAACAATATATTTATAATATTATAAAGATTTATTTTCTGTAATATATTTTCTCTCATAAAATTGTAAATTATTACTTGATTATTCGTACTTATAATATTTTAATATAAACTTTGTTCCTTTATTTTATATTTGAAAAGTAGTTCTATAATTCATCCTTTTTAACAAAGTTATATAAATTGTAAAATATTACTATTTTTTTTAAATTCCGTAATATTATAATAAATGCCAGTGCAGCTTTAATGCTGAATGAGTAAAGTGTCTTCCGAGAAAGACGTGCATTAATATCAGTACAATTTTTCTCCCTTGACATTAGTTGAGCGGAAATATCTCAAATACGTAGTCATTTGCAAGAATTACTCCAGGACAGGAACTACAAAGCATTCTCCGAGTGCATTTCCATATCATCCTAATAGTATATCCTCCAGTTTGGAAACTTCTTCATTACCTACTAAACATTTTAAAAATATTCCTGGTACTTTTTTTTTTTTTTTTAAATTACTTATTACCTAACAATATTCAAAAGTGTTCTTAGATATTTCATTGATACCGAAGAATGCGTTTTCTTTGTATTAACAACGTTATTCAAATAAATAATTGATGCGAAATGGTAAATAAAAACATTGATTAAATATTTTATTTTCCTATAAACTAAACTTTTTAAAGTTCATATTTAGCTTATAATTTATTGTATTGAATAAGATTATTTAATGTAGCTGATTTCACAAGTTGTGTGTATTCTTTAAAGGAAACTACTAAATTTTGTAGATATTTGTGCGTTTAGATAATGATTTGGTAAGAAATTGGTGCTTAATTATACTACTGCCTATTGACGCCTATAAATAATTTAAATTAAATAATCAGACGTGTACAATATTCTTTATATTGAAAAAGTAAATGTTACTAGTTAACAATTACACTTATTTTTGTAACAATAGGGCAAAGTGAATTTATAAGTTAAAATTATAAAAAGCAAAATAATACAATGTGGTAAAGATTAATAACTATGGTATGATATACGGGGAATAATGTGGAGATTAAATTTCTTACAATGTTGAAAATCTATACAGATTTTGCTTCCAATAATCCTATAAACCCAAATTACTTTAAATATAAGCTGACTGTAAAAAATTTTCTTTTTTTGAATTTTTTCTTTTTTAATAAACATGAAGAATTAATTTGGGAAGTCATAGAAAACATCCACCAGAAAAATTATTAAAAATAATTGATTTTAAAGAGAGAAATTTATTCATACGTATTAATGAATAAGATGATATTTTTACGTCATTAAAATTGACGATTTAAGGATAAAAACGAAACTCGAATTGAAAATTAAATATTAATAATGTTCAGACGTTACTCAAGTTAAAAATAGTCTAATTGATTTTTATTTTCCAAAATATATCTGAAAGTTATATCTGAATTTTGAGAAGGCTTAAAAAGTTTCATCTTATAAATATTGTACACCAGCTTTTAAAAATATTATTCATTGATTATGGAAATTCACAAAGAGAGAAGAAATTTATGTCTGCAGTCAATGTTCGGATTATGGAAGCGACATGATAATAATGTCATAGAATTGCTTATTCGTAAGGAAAGCTAAAAATGATAACAAATTGAGATTAATACTGTTACACAGATACCTTAAGTATATATATATATATATATATATATATATATATATATATATATATATAAAATAGAGGATACACCGCAACAAAGGCAAAAATCAAAAGCTGACAATAGTATATAACAATGTCAAAACAATAAGATTGTCTTATTCAGAAATCAATAAAATGAGAAAACAGATTAGCTATGGGAAAGTAATTGCCACAGATAAAGGAAAACATTCTTCGAAACCAACGAAATTAGTTTGGTTAAATTAAAAGCTGGGAAGCCCTGAAAGGAACTTAGGGGAAAGTCAAGAAGCCAGATGAATCTTCTCTCTAAAAACAATTTGTTCATCTGTTAAAAATACAAGGGATGTCTAAAATGTTTCCTTTCATTACATTATCTCACATAAAAACAACATTAGATGAAAATGTTCACTTTTGATGACCGCATTATTAAAGGACTCTTTCTTTGTTGAAGATTGATGGTATGTCTAATATCATACAAAAATCTTATCAAATCAGCTGAAATTTCTACATTTTATAGGTTATAATATAAATGTATGGGTTATGATGGGATTAGAAAATTTGAGTTATTATAGGATTAAAGATTTATATTATTGATGTGCTTTAACATTATTGAGATTATTTCTAAAGCAAAAGGGAAGTTATGTAGTATGTGATACATTATTGTCTGAAGTGAAACATTTTGCTTTTTCAATTTTAGGAAATATTTAGAAAGTGTTAAAATGTATATTTTAAAGCTACAGAAGTTTGAACGTTAAATGTATAAGTTAAAACTACAGAAGTACAGAAGCAGAAACTCAATATATATGAAAGGACGCAGAAAAAGTGTGGGCCAAAGATTTTAGGAGAAAATGCAAACATCGTAAAATATTACATAGTTTGGCTGTTGATATAGACAAGAGATATATCTCAGATATTATTGTTCATGTCTGGTGAATTTAAAAACTTGCTCTGGCCACCAAACTTAGAAGAGTATTCTTGGAGACTCTCAGTAGCAATTCTAGACATGTTGTCCTGCGAGAATTCCTCTTAAGTCCATCGGAATGCACAATGAAAGTGAATGGGTGCATGTGACACTCTCCAGAAAGGATGCTTACGTGTCACAGTCATATCTAGACTGTTTTAGGAGTCCCATATCAAACCATCTCAACTGCACAAGCCCCATATCATCAGAGCCATTACCAGCTTAAACAGTCCCCTGTTAACATGGGGGATCCATGGGTTCAAGAGATTGTCTACATACCGATACAAGTATATCCTCTCTATACAATTGAAAACGAATTCGCAAACCAAGCAACACGTTTTCAGTCACATGTAAAACAATGTCGGAGTTAAGGGCACAGACGAGGTGTACAGATTTGTGTCGTGCACCCATCAAGGTTCATGAGTGAGACTTCTACTGAGAAAGCTCATATTGATGATGTTTTAATGAATAGTTCGTATACCGATGGTCCAGCTTTGAAACCGGCATTATTTATGGAAGGGTTGCACATCCGTCAAGTTTAATGGTGCTCATCAGTTGACGTTGGTCCCTTTCTTTCACGATCTTTTTTCCAGATCCAATGACGGTTACACCGGATTCATTATAATTCCTGTACAGTTGGCAGTGAATTATCTGACATCACTGCTATGGAAGCCACTTAATTGCCTAAGGAACTGATGCAACAACTTAAATGGTCATCTTTAAAACAACTGCTAAAACATAAAACCCCATGAACCTGGCAATACCTCTGGGATTCCGCAAAACAAGGCAGAAACTTCACAACATAGTCAAAAAGTTTCTCCATATTTTCTAATCAGCAACTCATATATCAACTAGCCGTCAACCGTTCCAAACCCGTTATACTTAAGGTACAGTCAGGGACTCACCTGCAACGCTATGTATGTATGTATACTGATAAAATGGTCGTACTTGAAAATATAAATTTCATCGCTGCCTCGGAGATGCTATGTCCAATTTCTCTCACGCTAATTATAACATCATGTACAAACTCATTTAGATTTTGATAAACTGACATTGTAGTAGCAGTTACCGATTTAACAATTGTGTCAGACATTTTTTGTCTGATATAGGCATTAACTGCCGCAGCGCCATACACTAATTAGTTCTATATCTCTTAATTTGTATACGTATGCCTGTGTCCTAGTTTTTTTGGTTATTCAATTTACATCTGTTTAAATGGCATCGTTACTTAGTTTGTCCACCAAAACTTTGATTGGAAATGAATTGAGAACAGCAAGAAACTTATATGAAGTTGAAAGTCTCTCTCTCTCTCTCTCTCTCTACTACTTTAAATAAATCTCTTTCTTCGAAAATTTGATTACAGAGGTTTGCAATAACTTAAACTATAATTGACGCTGATTTTAACTCATTTTAATGTTGCTGAAATCACAATATAATTGATTTGAACGATGCAGCATTCTCAATTTTGGAACTTCTCTCAGTTTGGAAACGGAAGTGTGTTGTAATTTTCTTCCTATCATAATTCTCATCCATGATAAACCGTCTGGAGTACATGAAAACATGAACGGATATTAGTCCATCTTTTTTTAAATTCCCAGAATTTTTTGTTCTTTAAAAAAATGAATAATCTTTACTTTTTTTTTTTTTTTTTTTTTTTTTTTTTTGCATATGCTTACGCTTTTTCTTATAAGCAGCTGATAGCAAATACATTGGAACATAGATAAAAGAAGTCTTGGATTCAATATTTAATATCTTTGAAACTTAAGATAGTTTTCAAGCGTTCAACACCTCATTCGATTGGATTTTTGTTGATATAATGTTAGACTTTATATCTTGGTGGATAAATATATTTCAAACACCGCTAATTAAATAGTAAATACTGTTATTTAAATTGTAATTTTTCTTAAAAAGCTATGTACATATTTGTCGCCTCATATATATATATATATATATATATATATATATATATATATATATATATTCGAAATATTACACTGAAATAATTGTTGTTGACGAATTCTATGGATGATGTTTTATTTAGTTACAACGAAACTAAACCTAAGAGTAACCGATAAAGCTTTCGCTAGACTTGGAAATTTCGATTGTTCACTAATATTATCATATCATGCGATTAAATTAAATTTTTAAAAAACAGAAATGTATCATTAATTTTTGCTACGATTATATATTTTGTTAAATAAAAAGTTGTTTATTGCAGTGCGCTATTGATTACATCTTTTTACAGATTAAAGCCGCTACATACAGTTTATGAAAGCAGGAAATCTCATCTCCACGTGGGATACAAATGTGCACTGAGCAGTGGGTGACATGATGCTTGCAAACTCAGACAGGACTGTAGTAACACAAAGAGCGCAATTCATCAAAGTAAAACCAGTAAGGCATTTTATACCTATATTCATTGAAATAATGGCTTATATCTAAACCAAATTCCAGGAATTTACTCTTATACATATTTGATAACTTCTTAAAAGTAGATCTATACTTTTTATTAATATAATATTTTTAATTTATTTAGAAACCAAATAATTTTTTTTATTTTTATATGCTTATATTTGTACTGTCTGAAGCAAAATCATAAAGTGCAATGTCTTAACACACTTAGAAAAGGATTAAATGAAATCAAAGCAGTTTATTTTTCTAATTCCTATTGGAGAATAAATATATTGTGTGGCATTGGAAATTTTATTTAAATCACAAACAAAAAAATGCCTTTTTCATTATTTTATTACAAGTTTCTTAAAATAATCTGTTCCTTTAAAAATTTGATTTTTTAAGAAACATTTTATTTGTGCGTGTTATATTTGTTTAGATTGTAGATTGTGTTTAGTTATATAAAGTTAGTAGTTTATTCCTCTTCTAAGAAATGTTTTTTTTTTTTAAATAAAACTACTATTACATACCAAATTTGAGGTTTTTCAAGATTTCATTATTTATGCCCATCATATAAAAAAAAGTCTTGTTACAAGCTAAAATAGGAGAAAGCTTTGTTATTAATAAGTATATATACAGTTTATTTTTTTTTATATATTCTAACTCAATAAGTTTATTATTTGTAGATTTGTTAATTTTCTTTCATTTCTATATACGAAAATTAGAGCATAATTAGTATATTTTGTCTAAAATTAGTTTTTGTAAAAGCTGCTGAATACATATTACATTGTAATTTTTTATTTGGGAATATTTTTTCGTATTTTAGCTTATTAAATATTTATTTATGAAAATCATTAATAGATTTTATTATTTTTCTTTAAACATTTCTGCCAATTAAAAATTTTATTTATTTTTTTCATATCTCTTCTTATGTAATGACCAACATTTAAATAAATACTACGAGCGCATTAACCTAAAATTATGCGAGCGTGAAATATTACTCTAAGTACTAACGTGCTTGAAAGTTCTAAGTAATTCATTGATTGCTGTAAAATGTTTGTTAAAAGTAAATAGAAGACATATTTACTTAAAAAACAAAAAATTGAATAGCTCATCATGTTTCAATTTCCCGATTGCCATCATCATGTCAGTAATATTTCATGAAATAATTACATTTTATTTCACTATGATATAAAAATAAATATTTTTTAAATGTTTATTAAAATTGGTATCTCATTAAAAATCAATATTTATAATATAGCCTGTGTTTCATAATATATATAAAACTTTATTAAAATATATGACTATTTTAAAATAAATTTTTTTGTCTTCTATAAAACATTGAACACATTTTTATTTTTTAATTTCTCACTACTGTAATGCTTTCACTGCCGTGATGGAAGCTTTTGAGTGTTCATACATTTTTTCTTCAGTACAAATAGTGAAAATTTTAATGAATTTTTCAAGGTCTTTTTGGAGTTTACATTTGAAGATGTTCTTAAAAATTAACAGTTTTAAAATCTAAAACCAGTACACTTTATTTTATGTGAAATATAAGCATTAAAAGAAATAGTACTCAGTTAAAGTTGTTTTTTAATGAACTATATAGTATGTATAATAAATATAGAGCATATTGATACTGTGTTTAAAAGTGGAATGTTTTTGGCGTTACATGAAGTTGATTGCATTTAGCATTATTAATATATATTCATAACCCCTTTAAGTAGTTACCAGCTCGTATGTAATTTATGTAGCTTGTTAAATTGAGAGAAATATATTTATTAAATATTTTTTAATTTTCAAACTGATTTAACTCACTTCAAAATATAAAATTTATTAAATTTAATTTTAATTTTTTTTAATCTTCAACCAGCACACTTAGAAATAAACCATCATTTAAAAAAATAATTTTGATTACATTCAGAATTCCAGTTTAAATTACAAAAAAAAATCCAAAGTGTATTTACATACTATCTATTAATAAATAAGTGGACACCCATACAAATAAGGGTACACTTTCTGTATTTAAATATTGTATAGGAAACAGCATTGGCATTAGTTGCATGCAAGATGCAACGAAATTTAAAGCTCTATACCTACACAAAAGGTGTAATTGCTAAATATCATACAAAAGGCCGATCCTTAAGCCATGATCTAGTGAGCCCATTTCAAAATCGGCAATAGCTTTTGTGATTAAGACGTGGAAATTGAATGGCGATTGTCAGAATGGCTTGAAAGAATTAAAATATAGACACTGTCTGAATAAATGCGTGAAAACTGCACAAAACCGATGCCCCACAAACTCCAGGAATTCCAACAAGCATCCGTGACTGAGGTTTCGATTCATACCATCTGCAAGGAGGAACACTTGCTTACTTAATAATTTAATAAGAAAAAGCCAACAGAGTCTGTGTTTGGCAAGAAGAATGATTTGGCTAGAATGCAGTTTTCTGAGTCTGGGTATGTTTCTCGTGGTATGGACTAGGAACTACGATCCAAATTCGTGATAGCCTCAAAACCCATCATGAAGTGGGATCGAAAATTGGCTCTTTTATCACAAGTGTCCAAATATTTATTGGTGGATAGTGTATTTTATCTCTTTTGGTTTGAAGTTATTTTTGAGATGAAGATCTCTAATTTATTTAGTTTAAAATTAGAATTTGTTTCAAAGATTAAAATTTTACATATATGTAGTGAGCCACAAATGAAATACAATTTCAATAGATAATAGTCAACACCTAAGGTTTGATTTTTGACACTGATTTTTTAACATTAATGCGTCGATTTAATTCGAATTACAAATTCCTAAATAGCACTAATAAAGCAAAATTATGTAATCGATAACCACTGACTCACGAGTACATATATCCATGTATGTCTCTGTATAATAAAGAGAAAGTTCATATTTTTAATAACGCGAAATATCGACTACGAAGAAAAAAAAGCTTATAGACCATTTTAATTTACTCATACTTTCTCATTTTAAATATTTTAAAGATAAATATTTTGATTTGTTTTTCAAGTTCAAAAAAGTTTTCTTTTTTGAAATTTGTGTAATCAAAGGAGCATTCAATATTTTTCCTAATGCAATTGTTCTGTGTCTTTTTTAAGTAAAATTGGAATATTATTCTAAATGTGTGTGAACAGTAGCTTATTAATTTTGTTACAAAAAATATCAGTTTCCATTCCTAATTAAGAACACGGTTTTCTTGCTTTCAATTATCATCAAAAAAATACCAGCATTTTATACATCAAGGAAAATATTATTTAATTAAAAAATTAATACAATTTAAATCTGTTTTCAAATATGTTACCAAAGGTGTTTTAAATCAATGAAAAACTAAAAGAATATAATCTCTCTCTAGTGCAAATATATTCGTCACGATAACTTTATATGATAAACTCTTATTTCATGATCACTAATTGTGTCCCTTACTAGATTCTGAAATAAAATTCCTTTAAACATAATATAATTCTATTATTCTGTACATGTATATAACTCTAGATGTTTAATATTATAATCCAATTCAAAATTAAGCAAAATAATTTCTTAGAAAGACACAGTAAAACATTTTCAATTATATTTTATTATCTTGACAACATTTCATACTTAAATATTATTAAATTCAATAGTAATTTAAGAAAATATTAGCTTAATACTTTGCAATCTAAATAAATAAATGAATTACATAAATAATAATTTACTACTTGAAAAAGGATTAAGTAATTTATTATAAATATTAGTTTGGGGAAAAAGTTATCCATTATTTTTTCGGTAGACGTCTGTAGTGATCACTATCTCGTGAGGTATCTATCAAACAATTTCAGATTTATGCTCGTTGGAAAGGTGACATTTGACACTAAACTATCCTCTTGTGGTTTTTTGTTTGATTAATTCAGTTACGAGTTCAAGGTTTCAAAAATGGAAGACAACAAACAGAAAATACGATACATTTTCGTTTTTCTCTTGTAACGGCGAAAAAGATTGCCGGGTGGCTAAAATTGTGAAAGGTATTTATCGTCCTATATAAGACAGTAACAACCAGTTACGTACAATTTTTGTTTCGTCGATTCCGTTTGGGTATTTGGGTGCTAAAAATGCACCTCGCATGGATACAACATCGTCGAGAATGTTTATAAAATATCAAAAATTATCAAACTTGACAGCATGTCAGCAGTCGTAACTTCGCACAAGACCTAAAAATCTACATGAAAACTGTTTTAAACTTTTTTACAAAGCGAATCTGAAAGAAGTAACAAAAAGTTCACGTAGAAATAATGGATTTCTTTTTCCCCAAACTAATATAATTACAATTGCGATATATGTGAATCTTTTTTAAGAATTAGGAATAACACAAGAGAAAGTTATATTTATTAGGGCGGGGTTTGAATAAATTAATTCCAACCTTCTGCAGTAATTGGACAATATATTTCAATAAACATAACTCATTTGTGTGTGTTGAATATTATTAATGAATAATAAATTTGACGACGTTAAACACTATTCTAAGAGAAACATAATAAAATAATTGGTAAATTTCTCTTTCACGTGTTTAATCTCTTCGTCTGAAACTATAATTATTAAAATCGTGAAAATGTCATTTTGATAAAAATTAAATGTCAATTTTTATCAAAATGACATTTCAAATCAAATTTTACTACGAATAAGATTATTCGTAGTAAAAAGATTAAAATATTTTATTTAAGTAACTTTTTTAATTTGGATAGAGAGAGGTTATTATTAAAATTAATTTAATATTACTTTCTACGGAATCTAATATATTCGATTGCATTCTGTAACTAATTTTTTACGGTACATGATTTTATTAATTTACTTTTTAAATCATTATAAATATGCATAACTATTTTATTTTTTTTAGCAGTACAAATGTACAGAAAAGGCATTTTATTGGAATTGAATAAAAGAGTTAATACTGTAAAAAATATTAGAAAAAAATATCTACCCACTTTGAAACTGTAGCCAAATATTGTCACATTTTAAATAAATGATAAACTCACAATCATTTTCGCACTCATATCTGTGTGTTTGGCTACTTAACACACACACTTATTTAATTTTATTTTAAATTTTAATTAACATATTAATGTAGAGTGATAAGTATATTTCTAAATAATTTAATTAATATCACTTTACTAATATTAAGCAACAAAAATCAATTTGAAAAATATTCTAAAGAAATAAATGATTATTTATAACTTTAAGACATTAAGACGTTTTAACTTTTTATTTAGTCAAATAAATTTACGTATTTATTATCATTAAATCTTTATATTTAATTAACTAATTAAGTTAAAATGAAAATTCATATACCATATTATGTGTTATGAAATTTCAACTGAACTGTTAAGAAAGTAAAAATCTATTTTCTTAATTCGTATCAAATATATTGATTATTCAATAAGAAAAATTATTTGAAACAAATTAATTTAAATCATTATGATTTTAAACAACAGTAATTAATTTAACTAATTTAACACAGTTTAATAAATGTATTTCTTCATATTTTCTAAGAAATAAAGCATTTGGTTTAAAAACCGATAGGTAAATAATTTAAATTATAAATTATTTTAATACATTAGAAATAAATAATAATTCAAATGTTATATATATAGCGTTTAAATAATTTAATTTACAAAGCTTTTCTCAAAAATTCCCTGAGTTTCAAATATATATTTATTAATAAATATTACAAAAATTTCCTGTATATGAAATGACAATTTTTGCGTTAATTTGATTTTTGAAAAAAATAATTAAAAAGATGAAACTAATGAAATAATTCACTACACCAAAATATAATCCATTGTTCTCAACAACTTCAATAAAAAGTTATGATAAGAACAAAATTATATGCTCTTGAAACAAGCTAAAATGTAGAGCATTTAACTTCAAGATAAAAGGGTGGTGCTTACAATAGCAAAATAAAATGGATTGAAAAATGAAATTAAAAAAAGTAGAGAATCTCCTGAATTGAAGTGGGAAAAGAGAGTTAGTCATGTGTTGCTGCTGCAGTTCACTCACTCTGGGGTTTCTGTAGCCTAGCCAATGACTCATAAAGACTATCGCACCGGTGGATCTGAACTGACAGTCGATTTTGAAGCAGACCAAATTTGATTACTTATCGCCTTATTTGGTGAATTTTCAACTAGTTTACAAAATGTTATTTTCAATCAGATTAAAGACATGTTGGCACTAAAATTTCCGTAAAACGTTCTTTTTTCAGTATTTCAAATAAATGAATTAATAGAGGAAATGTTAAGGATAAATATAACTCTTTAAGAAATAATGTAAAATTTAATAATTCAAATTAAAATATAATTTATGTATTTTGAATTGATAAAATAAAGGTTTCGTAAATTTTTATTTTTCACATTCATATTCAAATAACTGCAGGAAAATTATTTGATGACATACAACTCTTGCTATTAATGCAAAGTTGAGAATTGCAGTTAAATATTTTCCTGGTAGAGAAGCAATGTCCTTTTCACAATGATAACTGAATGAAAATTCAATACAAACAATATAAGGATTAGATGAAACCCCAAGAATAAAATAATTTGGCTATTTTGCAGAGGTAACAGTTGTATATAGTTTACCTATGCGCACTACGCCGACATGATTATTAAATAACAATATAATGATTAAGCATATTAAAACATCAAACAGCAAAATATTGTTACAATGATTATAACTAAAATGCTGCTTATATATTTTAAATAAACAAAAGCTATATAGATTAAATAATTGACACAACTCTATTTTAATGAAACTTTTTTTTACCTATTCTAATTTTTCTAATCTTTTCTAAGTAAATATAATTTTATCTTTTGATACATTGGATCATTTTACCTATATTATATTAGTATATATTTCATATAAATGTCAAGATTTATCAGAGAAAAAAATGCATTCTTAAAAATATCGAGTGAAATTCTAGTCAAAGAGAGTGGATTTCCATTATTTTACTACATAGAACTCAATTAATCCTAAATGATTAAAATTCATAAAATTATCTGTGTATTCAATTTAATCAGAATCAAATCTTTTTCACTCCGTTAACTTCCAAACAAAAGTTGTTTAAAATCGTAAGCCTATCAGACGATTCTGACACTCATCGAATATTGAAAATCACTCATTTATTTTAAGAGTGTGGAATACCAAATACACATCTAGGTAGACATCTGGAGATATCATAATTTGGTGATATATGTAGGATGCATAGTTTGGAGTATTAATTATATCAATCCTAATTTCTTTTTGCTGGGAAACAAATTTTGATAAAATAGTTTTATTCAGTTTTTTATTCTTATGAAGTACCAAGCGCATAAACTTAAGATAAAAAATACTTTTGTAACTGGCTGTTGGTAAGAAAATCTCAAACTTTTATAGTAGAAATGATAATTTATAAAACTCATAGAGTCTAACCTTTATGGGGATAAGGTTGCCAAGGCTTGTTAAGATATATCATCCCATATATATATATTTTTTTTAGCATCTCCAATTCTAACTATGAAATATATGGTATCAATTAGTGACATGCTCAGTGTCTCTCCTGAAAATCAACATATATTCTACAGTATACCGTCTAGATTTCTAGCCGTGGGTTAAATATATTATTCTTTAAGGATCTCTGTAAGAGCCAACCCATTTGCCATTCATGAAGAAAAAGTTTACCCTCCAACATCAATTTATACATAAGAACCAAGGACCCAACTTTAAGTTCTATATGCGTGAAGATTTCCTCACTCTTTACATATCATCGACAGAAGACACTCATCACTATTCCATTTAGTTCCTGTTGCAGCAGAAATTAGCATTAATTGACTTAGTGGTAAAACAGCATAAGGTACCGGGTTCGAACTCTGCTGAACAACGTGAGGTTAAGTTTTCTTGATGAATATTAATCCTTACGATACGAGAGTTATTTACAACAAATTTTTTCCCTGAAGACGTTGCGAACTGACGTTCAATCAACAGCTTATTTTACTGTTGTCTTGAAAATCCTGCTATATTATAGGCACAATAAAGCTTGACTGGCCATTGATCCAGCTGTAGACCGATCTACCTTTCGTACACCGCAGTTTCTGGATTTTCGAGGCAGTTTTTCTGTCATTTGAATCGTTTGATATAATCTTCTGTGTGAAGAATTCCTTGGTTTCACCAAGTCATTATAAGATACTGTACCTGTTTGACGCCTTTCTGCACCATTTATTGTCGGAAAAGATTTAGGTTTACAATAAATATTACAATGAATACAGCTAATATTACACCTATGTCAGAGGTAAAATAGCTTCTGAAAGTCAATGATTGTGAATTTTTGTCAAAAAATTGCACTTATAGTCTGAAATTGTAGTTTCCTGTCCAGGCAGATATTAATGAAATATTATTGTTTGAATTTTTGTTTCTAATTTATAATAACAAAAATTTTCTTTGAAGCTTATTAAAAATTTTATTATAATCTTGGACACTTAATAACCGATTTGCTGAACCTTAATAATCTTTTATAACAAGTACGATTATTTTTAACGACTTATTTATTATTATTGTTTTTCTTCAAATGTTCTTCTCCTTTAATTATTCTAGCATAAAAATAAGTTAAGAATAAAATGTGAGATACATGTAATTCTTTACTAATGTTTCATTAATAAAAAATGAATAAAATAATATGTGCATTTAAATACAGTTATAAATTTTTACATATTTATCAAGCAATTTTAAATTTATTAATTTTACTTGTATTTTGATAAGTTCAAATACCATTTTTCACAATACATCAACATCTGTTTTGATTTAACATATTATTTTCAAAGAACTGATTATAATTTATAAAGTTATCAACTTTTAAATTGATATTAATTTAAATTAAAAAAACAGGTATCCGTATGGGGTATTAAGGGACATGAAAGGAACAAAATTTAGGGACATTAAATGAAAAAGTCAACTCTTCACGACATAACTGAAATATGAATTACACTTGTCGAATGCAGGGATGTTGAAGGTATGTATCTTAAAACAAATTTCTGATTAAACATAAAAAGATAACGATTATATGAAAATAATATTTGACTAATTATAAATTTAAAATTAACATAATTAGATAGCCAGTAATTCTATAGTAATTAATTTAGAATACATAA
Source organism: Latrodectus geometricus (assembly GCA_026290005.1). Classification (NCBI taxonomy): domain Eukaryota; kingdom Metazoa; phylum Arthropoda; class Arachnida; order Araneae; family Theridiidae; genus Latrodectus; species Latrodectus geometricus. The sequence goes on from JAPDSC010042342.1 coordinate 554,120, forward strand.
TAATTAGATTTAGTAGAAATACTACTGTTTTACCCTTGTGTTCCATGCTCTCGTCTAGAGAATTGATTCTTTCTAAGGTTCCACGGAAAATATTTCCAGCCCCTAAACGATAATTTTTTTAACACTCCACATAATTTTGCGCTATTTTTTGATTCCAGGATACAGCACCCTATTAACTCTCCTTCTCAGTTTAGGCAAAGCTCTTTCAGATAACAAAGATATTAACTACTTCTGTTTTAGCTGTAAATGTTAGGCTTTGTTTTGACGTCAGCACTAGACGAGAACAAGTAGTCTATTTGTGTCCTGGTGTTCCAAATTAATTGCATGAAATTTGAATAAATCACTTGCTGAGAATAATGACCAGAGGAAATTTTTACGATACTATGTAGAAGATGCCTGTTTTAATAAATTGCACTTTTCATAGACACGTGTCATAAGGGAAGAAAGCACATTCCTAACTGATGTGTAGCAACTCTTTTTTTCTACTCTGTCTAGTGGTCAACGTACCTGACCTGGGTTTGAATCCCGGCTAGGTACTTTCTTTCTAATCCTTTCCTGAGATGATGGATGAATGTGTCCCGCCCTAGAAACAGGTTTGTGGTGGATAATGTTACTCGTATCCGTGACTTGCTTCAACAGGTGCCAACGCTAAATGAGTAGTAATTTCTGGCCTTGTTATGGCGAAGAGGTTAATCACCAAGTGCCCATTATTATTTAAAAAACATGTCTTTTCTATTATTTATCCGTGGTTAGGATCGAACCGGGGACCTTTAGCTCTGAAGAACGGTATCTTACCATGGAAAGATGATGATTCCTGAAAGAGAGCTTATGACTCATTGACCTTTCGTCTAAGTTCGAGAAGGTATTAAGACCTATACCCAATGAATCCTAAACTTAGGCCCACCAGTACAAACCGTAGTAGATAGATAATAAAAACAACTAAAATTATCTTTAAATATTGGTTTCAGCAATTTCAACAGTGATTGAAAATAAGACAAAATATAGTTATTTATTACAATTTGAAACAATTATTTTAGTAGCATAAGTCAAGAGGATTTTGTATGATTTATTGTGTGTACGTTTAAAATATCTGCGTGTGCAATAGTAATAAACTTGTTCTATAAAAACTGCATTTCTACATTTTTTTTTTTCAATAGTTCTTTAAGATTATTAAAATGGCACTAACATTTTAAGAACTTTATACATAGGTATGTTAAAATAATAAATATTAAAAATAAATTTTTATTTAATATTTTAAATTTTTGTTCAATTATAAAAATTTAATTATTAATTAGCAAAATACAAATACCTAACAATTGATATTATACTGAAATCTCTAGATGGCAAAATTTATAAATTTCTAAGCAGTTATTGCTTATTAAAATTTTCAAGCTTTTTTGTTCTGCTTTTCTAGATTTAAACTACAAGTGAAATTTTGCTTTTCACGGAAATTCTCCATGGCATCAGTTTTGTTTGGTACCACATGAAAGAGAAACTGAATTCTGTTTATCCAATGCTTATAAAATGCGAATTGTAGAAATTGGGAACATTTTTGTATATAGCAAAGATCTTAAAGTACAGGAAAACGATTTTTCCCTTCCCCTATATTTTATTTTGAGAAGGAAGCAAAGACAAAAGGATTTATTGATCTTGAAGATTGGCATTTTTCTTTTATCCAAACATTTTTTTAGAATCATGAATGGAAATGAAGTTACTATAAAATGAGTAACAGATGTGAATCATGATGATTTTTGTAGGATAATAAGACCAGCATTTCCAAGAACCCAGAAGAACTTTATTAGATATATATACAAATAAAACTTACGAAAAACGTTACTATAGTTACAAAGGCACTGATTTAGTTGACTAAAATAATACTTCTTTTGTGTATAAATAAACAGCAACATTATGTACTTTTATTTTCATCTTGAGGAATAAATGATTGACTCAATTCAAGAAATGATTTTAAGAAAATTTGAAGGAATTTTTTTTATCACAAATAAAATTTACAATACAAATTTAAAGAATATTTAGGACAATTCCTAAATTTTGCAGCAACTTCGGTTAATAATACTGTGTTCTTTTTAGTTAAATGCTGCTCATAAAAAAATTTAATTTTTTTTTATAAGTAGCATTAATTTGAATGAAGAGAATGTATGTTTGTTAAAGACTTTAATTAATGTTATCATGGAAGAGAGAATTTCAGCAATTTGTTGCTAACTATATTCTAAAATTTTCAGAGAAAACAGTTGACATCATTTTAGAATATAGTTCATATATATTTGCGATTACTACGATTACATAAAATATTATTTTTAGATAACCTACGATTATAATGTTACTTGTAAACAGCGTAAATTTGAAAGAAAATGTTATTTACAAACATGCTAACAAATAGAACGCATTTGCAGTTCTATATCTATGAAAATAGAATCCTATTACTGCAGAAAGCTACAGTTAACTTTTTAGTATTGGTGGAATGGAGTGTCGTAGTTAATGTCAATAATCCACGAAACTTATGAAGGAAAAAGGGAATAAGCGCTATGCATTTGTGTCATGTAACACCAGCACGAATCTACATGATACTTGTAATAAAAGTATTCACTAACAAATTTATAGAATTACTTCTTTTTACATTTAATTCACATCTTTAGAAAAGGAACCTAAATCATTCTTTGTATAGCTTCTTTGTATTGAAATCCTTATTTTTTATTAGGAATTAATTTTTTTTTATTGTCAGACATTGCAAATAAAGCGGATAGTCGCAACTTTACTGTACTATACGGATAGGTTTTTCTACATACTGTTAATACGAAATCGAAGGTTATTGCTTTTATACATGAAAACATTCTTTTTAAATTACAGTTCTTATTATAAAACATTCTTTTAAAGAACTGTATCTATGAATGAAATTTTATTTATTTGTGCATCAGTGTTATATTTACAATAAAAATCGTCGCCTGCAAGTATACTTATTTATACGAAATTGTTAATAATTTTAATAAACTTTGTATTTACTTTATTTAAAATTTAATTTAAAATATAAAAATAGTAATAAAATTTTAGTAATAAAGTGATTTTAGTTGCTACCCACAAAAATAAATGGCCATCTTGCAAGTAAAATATACAATACTTGTATAAAATTTGTATTATTTTCTTTGAGTTATTTCTAAGAAAAATATGTTCTTTCGCTTAGGCGATCAAGTATTAAAAAAACAATTGTATGACATATTGTAACTGTAAATATAAAACTCAGCTCACACATCTGTTTTATTTATTCATTAAAGACAAAAATTTACAGTGGGAAAATCAGAATTAACAAATAAGGATGAAATAATATTAAATTAAGAGATTCAGTTAGATTATAATTTATCTAATGAAAGATATTTAGCAAAAATCTTTACATTCATCATAATGCTTTAACTACACAATGATTGAAAATAAATATTTCTTTCTGATTTTTTTAACTTTTTCTCAGCTTCATTGTTTTTGTTAAAATATTTTCCCCACTAATTTCATGATACCACAAGTGTGTTCAATAAATGGTTATTTCCTGATTACATTTAATTCACAAATATAGTGCTTAGAAATAACTTTTCTTGTGTGTCGATTTTAAAATAAAGTTTAGCTCGTACTAAAAAGTTGTGGATAAAGTGTCTTCCACTTATTGTTGCTCAGGTAAGGGATGTGCACCAGGGGAGTCCGGTGAAATACAATACAAGCAAAGAGTTATTCAGGGTTTGTATCATGTGACTCATTGCACTTAAATGGAAGAGACATGTTGGAAATTACTGCATCAAAGGAAGGGTGTCTGTGTAAGGTAAATAGATTCAATAACATCAGTTAACAAATTCATTTAAATCTCTTTATTTCCTCGGGTAGGAATTGTGTTAGGGAATGTCTTGAAATGTAACGAAAATTTCATTTCAAAAAATTATTCTCTTTGTGGAAATAAGATTAATTGTATGAAAATTTATTTATATAAAAAAATTTCATGAAAATTACAATTATCCTAATTAATTTTAACAAAGATTTTAGCCACCAAAACGCACTCTTAATTTTAAAAAAATTATATCTAAAGCATTTACATCACTGATAGAAATATATATACCCTATTGAAAAATTAAATTGACCTATTTGACGTTAATTTAGAATATGTAAAAGCACTTTCATAAAAAAAAAAAAAAAAAAAAAAATTTAACTCATCATATGTAGTCCAGAAACCATCCTGATCTTAAATTGAAATTTTTTCCCCTCATTTTTCTGTTTTTTGGAAAATAACTACTTCTATTTGATTGATATTGCCTAAGTTATATAAAAGTTGAAAAATTTCATTCCGATTTAGAATTTAAGCACAAAATGAAGTTCAATAATTTTGCGAAAAAGCACAAATCATATTATATGAAAAATCATTAAAAAAATTTAAAGATATATGTGACCATATTGCCATACTGATGCCTGATTTCTTTCAGAGCATTTTATATTTAATAAAGTTTGATGAAAAAGTGTTGCCCTATGCATTGAAAAACTATCAACAAGATCGGTTTTCAACATGATTGTCAGTCAAGACAAAAGAGAAGTAAGCTTCATTCTTCATTTGATTTTGTTATTCCTCTCAATTTTTTTACCTACTCAAAGAATCGTTTCTTTTTCAAAGTTGACTTTAAATAGAAAATTAATAGCTGTTTTTTGAGTATAAAGAGTCCGTTTCCTCTTAGATATATATAATTTTACCACCAGGACTTGGTGTGTGCTTCAGTATTTATACACTGTGCTCAAAACAATTAAAGGATACTGAAAGTTTTAGATAAAATAAAGATATAAACGAAATTGTTTTTGCCAAAAAGATGCCATGGAGAAGAATCACAAATGCAAATTTTTTCTGATTTTCAAACTATGGAGAAGGCTAATTTTGAGTTCGACGTCACACAACGTCGCTCCAGCGGCAGTGAATAAAATTTGACTTTCAACTGAATGAAAGAATATGAAGACAGGGATGATCGGCATTCAGTGACTACTTTGTTTCAATGAGTACGATGTCAAAAGCTTGGAGATTTGTCGATAGGTTAGAAGGCGGCCAAACTCAAGCCGAAGTAGGACAAACCATTGGAGTGACACAAAGTGTGATTTCCAGGATCTGAAACCATTTTTTGGAGACTGGAAATGCAAGCCAAAGACCAGGGCAAGGTCGTAGACAGGTAACAAAGCACAATGAAGATCGTTATTTAGTGTTAACGGATCGGAGACACCAAAATATGAATGCTACTCTTCTCCAACAACACCTTTACTCGGCTACTTACACCACGGTTTCAATTCAGACTGTTCGAAACTGGCTCCATGGTGTAGGTCTGTTTGCTCGCCGACCGATGGTATCCGTTAAACTAATATCAAAGCATCGTCGTGACCACAGGGATTGGGCAACAGAGCATGTGAACTGGAGGAGAAATGAATGGAGGAATGTTCTTTTTCTGACGAGTCACATTTTTCTGTTCATCCTGATAATAGGCGTATTTTCATCTAGAGGGACCGTGGCAATAGGAATAATCCTGCGTTCGTGCACGAAAGTGTCAGATTTGGCGGTGGGGAAGTGCTGGTGTATGGTAGCATCTCCGTTGACGAGCGCACAGACCTATATGTCATTCGAGATGGATTTCTGACAGATCGCCGATATAGAGATGAGATCCTCAGACCTATTGTAGTCCCTTACGCTTCAGTGATCGGAGATGACTTCATTTTATGGACGATAACTGCAGGCCACATCATGGTAACTTGGTGAAGGATTTTCATTTCGTGCGAATGGAATGGCCAGCATTTCTCCCAACATGAATCCAATAGAGCACGTTTGAGTCATTTTAGGAAGACGAGTTGCTGGCCACCAACCACCCCCACAAACTCTCCAAGAACTGGAAAGAGCTCTTCTGGAAGAGTGGGACAGAATACCCCAACTCGTGATTAATAGCCTCATTGACACCATGCCTCAAAGGTGTTCAACGTTGCTGGACGTCCGTGGAAACCCTACCCCTTACTGAAAATAATTTCCTTTGAAGAAAACACCTTTTCTTGTTCTTTTTTCTCATATGCACAAATTGTGTTTTTTTTCTTTTGTACACAAATGCGCAATAAAAGGCATTTTTTTCAGCCTAGCATGTAATTTATTCTTATTTAACCTTCTACGTCTGACGACCATGTATCAATCAGCTAAAAAAATTCCCAGCCACAAGATCCACCTAAAACCACAATATCCTTTAATTGTTTTGAGCAGTGTAGCTACTATTTGTTAGTTCTCCTAATTCTGAATGATTATCTTGCCATATGCAACCTAGAAATGATGTTGGTATATATTTCTTTCAGTTCACGTGTTAAATTTGAAAATTTTCATTAATACTATAAGAAGTTTTACATGCTGTAATTCGAAAATGTGTTTCATGTTGTCCGAATGCTAGCAAAACTTATAGCAAATTACTTTTAGAAATTAAGCTTTGAATTCAATTTTCTGTTACATTTTTTAATATTATAACATTAATTGAATTTAATAGTTTTATTTTAAAACTGTATGTATGTAACATTTGTTTTCATTTATTAGAAATCAATATATTATACAACAATCAGTATATAAAAGATCTAACCATTTTGATTATTCCCTTACTTTTTTTTATATTCCGTACTTATTTAAAGAATAATAAGAGAAATGCTTAATGTAAAATTTGTTATTAATTGAAATATGAAAAAATATTCTTACAAAACCCAAACATACAAACTGAACCAAAATCTTAAAAGGTAAATTGTATTTTTGCTTTATGAAAATACATCTATGTATGGAGTACGTACAGTTGCTCTCAAAATTGATGTTACACTTACAAATTGCAACGGAATAGTGGTATCAGTAAGAACTAATGTTTCGGACTAATAATCTTTAATAATTTATATTACTTGTGTTTAAAAAATCTACAAAAGATATTTTAAGAGCAGAGGTTATGTTTTTATAAATATTATTAAAGAAAAATAGTGCCACAAAATTCATCATACACTTAAAATGTTTTATGATTATGATAAGTATTGTAACATTTCAGTTACTCAATATTCGCTAAGATATCCTTTATTTTCTCATGACGTGTGGGTAAAAAGTTCATTAGATTTTTTTCTCTTTTCCCATTATACCAATCTATTTTTAGACCAGTTTTTGTTTTAATTTCATATTTTCCAATTCTAAAATCTCTTCAAATAGATTCTTTTTGCCCATTAATTGAAATGATAATTTTAAATCATTGGGGCAGCCGTAAAGACTCAAGAAACTTCATTATGGTTTATATGATAGGCTTGTTATCTTGATAAAAAAAAAAAGCTAGTTCTAATATTAGACTAATTATTAATATTTAATTTATTTTAAATTGATTTTTGAAGTTGTAGCTAATTTTTTTTTATCCATTGCCAGCCAGATTGGCAGTAAATGTGCGCTGCTCCATAGGTACCCACTTATAGGGTAGGCAACAATTCATACAAGTAAAGGACAAAGACAGGAGATAGAAAAAGTACATCCATGCCCGAACCGGGATTCGAACCCAGACCTCCCTATCCGCAGTCAGGCACCCTGACCACTAAACAGAGTAGGCGGCTCTAGCCTGTTCAAAAAATGTAAATGGAATAAACGAAGAAAGTAAACAAACATGAAAAGCAAAGCATTCAATTCCCCAAGCAAAAAATATAAAAAATAAGGTAGATGATTATTAAATTCTATGAATTTACTTAAATATATTTCGATGTGTGATCATTTTTGCGACATATTTTCTCAATAATAATTTGTGTTTCCATTAAAAAAAAAAAATAAACTTTATTTAAAAGAATCTTTCCGATTTTACTACAAACAAACACACACATTGAGATTATGTTAAAAATTGTTGCACCTTATATCTATATTCAATTCTAAGTGTAAACGTGATTCCTATAAATTTCTAAATTATAGGAGCATTTTTGGGAGCCCCATATAAAAACAAAAAAAAGATACAAAATTAAATTACATCGAAGGCCCTCCACCCTGTCTGGTGGTTAGGGTACCTGACTACGGGTGGGGAGGACCTGGGTTCGAATCCCGGCTCGGGCATGGATGTACTTTCTCTCTCTGTGTTTCTTGTCCTTTTCTCAGACGATTGATGAATGTGGCCCACCCTATAAACGGGTTTGTGGTGGTGTGGCGTAGATGCTACTCGTGACTTGGTTCACAGGTGCCCATTGGGTAATGATAAGATGAGTAGCAGTTTCCGGCCTTGTTGCAGCAAATGGGTTATTTACTCAAGTGTGCCCGTCATTAGAAATAAAAAAAAAATTACATGGAAAACAGATATTCCTCAATCTATATCTATGCATAAGAAATATTAATATTTCAAAAAAATATTTTATTTTTGTTCAGACGTATAAATTTCGTGTGTATAACTGAAAGAGCTTTAGCTACACTTAATATAGAAAAACCAATGTTTATAAAATACTTTTAATACTCTAAGAATCTTATTGAGATTAAAAATTTATGAATTTTCAACCCTCTTCAAAATTTATTTATTTTACGCATTCTAATATTAAAAATAAATTTTGATAAACGGAAAAATTAAATTATAATGTATATACATTTTTTTTCATTGTTTGCTGCCAAACAAACATATTGAAAAGAAACGTAAGAACATAAGAAAAACTGGTAACCTTTTGGGCATATATTTATATGAATTTTTTTTATTTGGAGCACATTAAACTTTTTTAGATAAATAACCTTTGTACACAATATATAATTCATTTATTTTACGCTATAAATGATTGTTGTTAGTAACATAGTACGATAACACTTTAATGTTAATTGAAGTAAATATTAATTCAAGAAATGCGATATATATATATATATTCTGTTTTATCAAATATGTCAAAATGAGAGTGAATAAAAATGCTGACATGATCCATTTATCATTATGACTGTAATGCCAAAATAGAATGAAGTTGCATCATGTGTTTCTTGTCTCTGCAGTCATTTTTTGCATACTATGGTATCAAGATTTATAGTTTAAACTAAAATATTATTCAGTGTGGATCCTGGGTTCAACATCCGATGAGAGGTTGTTAAAGAAACATTAATTTTTAAAAAGAAAACATTTTGCTTATATATTTTTATGCCATCATTACCAAAAGAATTCTGCTTGGAAAAACCAATCTAAAATAGAATTAAATGAAAACATTATTGTGAATTTTACCAAGAATTGTTCATTATGTTGAAATTTCCGTTAAATCAAAAATTGAACAATGTATAATTGAAACACATTGAAATTAAGTTATAACTGTTTTATCTCATTGCACTAAATATTTATCATTTCTTCTTTAAAAAATGCTGCGTTTTATGATGAAGACGTATGGAAGGACACGTCAATCTCTCCTTATCAGCCTGATAAACTGTGTTCGAGTTTTCAAAACTAAATGCTCCCTTCATTAATTTAGAATTTGTGAATACTTAAAATTATGAATTTACAAATATTTTCTTTTCTCATCTAATTCCTCTGATTAAAGATATAATTCATAATTTTTTGCAAGCATTAAGTTAAAAAATTGGACTAAGAGTACGTTTAGTGGATATCATGCATGATTCAGCTTCAAGAAAATATGAGATTCGTCTTATTTCCATTTAAAATAAATATCAAATTTTGAAATAAAAATTTTTATGAGTTATTACTCTAAAAAATATCAGAAATAAAAAGAATATAATTTTTATTGACACAATTGTTAAAACAATTTTATCAACTCAAAATTTTTATGGAATTAGGTAGAATGTAATTAAGAGTTTCAAATTCGAGAAAATTATTCATAAATGAAGTTTATTTATTTATTGCTTTCAAAAAACCCATTAGGAGTAATGTAGTTCTAAGGGACTTCTGAAATATTGACAGATTTCTAGAATATGTACGATGCATAATCTGATTATTGTTGCAGGAAGTTTGCTGTCGGAGATTTTTTTAATCGAATTAATTCGGAGAAGACATTGTTTCTTTTACAAATTGAGTTTCTCAACGCACAGCGCTATGGAGTAAAAAATTAAATTAACTTTGAGGGGAATGAAAAAGAAATCAGTTATCTGTTATCTATTTTTATATTAGCAAGTTATTACGTTCTTAAATTATCGTTGTAGTTGAGTTTCTGTACTTAAATTAATGAATGTCTTTAATTATGTTATATGTATATAAGTAAATGTATGCATTTTTAACAAAGTTTGCTGTAAATAGATTTCTTTTGAAATATTTATGTTCTTTTAAGATGACTCGTTTTTATTTTTAAACTTGAAAAACTTTAAACTCAAGTTTTGATTTAAAATAAAGTTATGTTTGATGTGTGTGTGTAATTTTAAAATAACATATCATAAATTCATCCACATGTTTGTTAAGCTGCAATATAAGTTATTACTTATATCTATCTTCCAATAAATACTTATCTATTTACATAGTTTTTTTTAAATTTATATTCAAAAGATATTAGGTAAGTGACATTCAGTATTAAAACTTAATTGATACTGACACCAATTGCAGTATTTAAGTTTAAATAGGCAGTATGCTGAGGAGTTTAAGGGGACATTTCTTTGACATATTGAATTTTTTAAATTATAAAGAATCGCTTTTCCATTTTATTTTATTTTATTTATTTATTATTTTTGTATTTACTTTTCACTTCGAAATTTTCATTACAGTATTTGTAAATAATTTAAACTGTGATTAACACTGATAGGTATTCCCTGCAAAGTTGCTTATGCCACGCTGAAATTAGTTTAGGCGAAGTAACATTGCTCTCTGGAACTTTTCTCACTTCCTTAAAGAAACGTATGAATCCTCTTTTCTTTTTAAAACTGACATCTATGCGTTTCCGCTGGGACAGATTAAAGAAAAAGCATTTACAATATTGGTTTCCTCTTTTTTTTAGATTCATATTGTTTTAAAAAAATAACAATATTTACTATTTTGTTTTAGATTTTAAAAAAAAATTGCATTTTCGTTTTTACCTATGCATCAGTGTCTCAAACATGGATGAAAATTACCCTGACCTCAATATTTAATAACTAAAGAGAGGTTTTTAACATTATACATAGCATTCAATAATCTACGTATACTGGTTCATTTTTCTTGCTGCAAACATCGTTACCAGATTTAATTAAGTTATTTTACACAATTTTATGCTTTAAACTATACAGGTTGACATTTACACGTTTAAACTGAAATTTTAGTCAAAAGTGATTTCAATTAATTTGATTCTTACAGTTAATGTATAATGTACAGTTACAGTATATTTAATGTAAGTTCCATTTCTATTTTCTTCGCATTAATATAATGTCTGTCTGTTTTAGTTCATATAAATAGATTAGAACTTAAGATACCCTTTGTAACATATACATTTTTTATGTTAAATGGCAGAACTACATTTTTTAACATTTCAATTGATTTTTTTAAATCGCTGAATTTTTGTTTATTTTAGTATACCAGACAGATGTAATTTATCTTTTCAAAATAAAAAGAGCAGGACCCCCAAAATTTATATCTTTTGATAAAATCTAAACTAAGTAATCAAATAGAAATTCACTGAACCTAAAGAGGATTTAAATAGAGCGCAGCGCGCGTAGCGAGTACATTCAACTAATGCATATACATATGTCTAACATATCTAATATAAAAGATGACTTGAAAAAAATATTATGTATCGTATGTGTAGCTTTCTAGGACAGAAATTAACTAATGTTCATGCAAAGTTAAACGAATATAATAGTTAAAATACCATTTAGACCTTTTATGAATTCCTTCTTGAGAGAATTAATATTTTGCAAGCATCTGGCGCGATGTTTGTTTTATAGATATTGATTCTGTCATTTTTTTTTCCTCGAGAATTTTGATGGCGTCTGTATCTCTAACAACAGAAGGCCAATTAATTGACCTTTGTTGTTCATTTTATTTAAATATTATTATTAATGATTTTTTAAAGTTATCGCAAAAGCACTTGTCACCTTAAAATATCAGATCTTTATTAATAAATTCTCTAAATTTTTCTTATGGAGAAGCCACAAACTTTTTCTAGAATTTAAAAATTATCATGTGCAGTCAATTCTGCCATAATGAATGTGAAGAATGGGATATGAATCATACGATTATAAAAGGAATAATGCGATATAATGAACAATGTGATAATGATACTGGGGAATATTACTTAAGGAAGATATATGATAATGAATTACTATTTCTCATGATGGCGATATTGAAGGTCCAAGAAAATGCATTGTTTTGAAAGAGCATACGTAGTCTATTTTCTCTAAACTTATGAATCATTTTAACAATTTCTTGTAAAAAGCTCAATATTTATACCAGTTAAAGCACGGTTATAATATAATTTGGTTTCTTTATGTAAGATTTTTTTGTCAATCCTCATAAAATATCTTTAAGTTACTGGGAAACTAGAACACATTATTGTATTCTACCGTTGCTAACAAATTCTCACTTAAGATTTCTAATTTCCTTAAAATATTACAATAAGCTACATTTTTTTAGTAAATTCTGTTTTTATTATAATTACATTATTTTTCCAACTGCACAATTCTATAAACTCAAAATCAATAGAATCACCTTGTAATTTAAAATCCAGATAAATTTACTTTCAATCAAGAATCCATTTTAAGGCAATAAAAATGACTGGATGGGTTTTCTCAAATTATAGAAAACAATACCAAATTTTAAAATAATTTTTGTGAAATATTTGCTTACAATTAACTTGAGCTTGTGATAGTTGATAAGACATGATATTTTTTAAAAGTAAATAGATATCAATCCAACAAAATAGTTAACTCAGGTGTTGATCCTGTCCCTTGATCGTAGTTTAAATTAGCGTTTAACTGTTTCTAGCAGCCTCGATCAAAAGAAATAGACTTATCATAATAATCCACTTTATTTTTTGTACAATAATAATTTAGGGGCTAGTAAATGTTTTTGAACTACAAATTTTCTAATTTCGTATTTTTGCGATCAAGCGCGTTATTTACAAACCAAATAATATTATTTGATGACAATTATTGTTTCAAATTCAGTAATTTTCATTGCAGAAAATTTTCAATATAAAATGCAGTGTTATCACTAATAAAATCAACAACTTCAATCAAAACACATCTAATTTACACAAGTAATTTACAAAATGTAATTTACAGACACATAATTTGCATAGGACAACATTTTCGCTGAAAAACGTCAGTGTGATGCAAATATTGGAAATTCAACTGTCAATTGAACAGACATTCATATATTGGTCTCTTAAATCAACTGATAATATGGCTTACGAATATTTTGAGATAAATTTCAAGTCTACACGAAAACGATTCGCTAACTCAAGCTGCTCATAAACAAGACCCATATCAATGACGTCACGAATATTGACGCCATAGGCGATGAAGGAGATTAGGGGGAGGAATAGTTTGCGGTTGTGTAATAAAATTTTACGGGCTTCGACTTTTTCCGGCGGTAAAATCGAAAAAGTATGTGATTATGATTTTTTTACCTTTTTTCACTTTCAGTTTCAGCATCGTATCCTTTAAGATCTGTCAGAGCATTTTCGCGTATTCTTTTATTATTTCCCGCCGACCGTTAACATATTATGTACGCCTTGGCGTTATAGCTGGAAAATACCAAATAAATATTCTCCTCGTTGAAAGATAGAAAAAAAATATTTTTTCACAATTTTAAATAAAAATGCTTTTTTGTGTTCAGTATGGTTTTGTAAATAAAATTCTGTGCTTGACAACTTTTGATGTGATCATTTTATTTTCTTAAATAAGCATTCAAATATTTGACCTAATATTTTAAATAATTAAATAATAATAATCAATTAAAAATATATTTCCTGGAAGAGATTATTTTCATCGATCAACTGTGGTGAAAATATAGTCGTTATTTCCAGATTGGATCTATGCATTGAATTTAGTTTGCACATTACCGTAATCCTGGGCTTGTATAATAGATACAAATTCAGTACACTCTCGATTTTCCACGATCTGCTTATATGCTATGAAAAATAACATGAATTCCTAATAAAGAAGAAGTGTTTCAGAAATAGATTTTTTAACTATTTTTCAAATGAATAAATATATAAATTTGTGTGAAGGAAATAATTTTGTTATTCCTCATGAAATATGCATGTTTATTTTGCCTATTGTATGCATAAATTATTCAAATGTGTAATGAGTATTTAGGTCGATTTCTTTTCTTCCATTATTTTATGGATAATCTACGAAATCGGGTAATCTATAATAGACACGTCAAGTAATTGCCCTGAATATCAGGAGTATTTATGTTATTAAGGAGAAAATATCTAGAGTAAATATTATATACGATTAGAAGAAATACAACACCGACTTATTCTCATGAAGAGATAACCGGTTGAACGAAAATCTTCCTTCTACTAGAGTCCTTTTTGGTCCAATCAAATGCAGGTATGTTTCTATGCATATCGATATACTTGATGCTGCGAATAGAATGATACTAAGTAGATCTCATTCGCTTCAAAATTATGGACTCAACTCAAAATTCCTTCAGTAAAATCGTGCTAATTCATTATCTACACATAAATGTCACTAGAGAAATAAATAGGATTATCTAAGTTCATGCTGAACTGAAAGTTAGAAAATATTTTGTTTAATCAGTTTGCAGCTGGGGGTTATGTTGTATGGAAGAGCTGACTTCATTGGAAATTCCATCCCTAAGCTGAGAAGGCCTGTGTGTATTAATGACCCATTTTGGGCGTGAAGAAGCCTGCTCAGGTGTTAACCTCATCTCTTCTTAGTTACTAGGCATTTGGCTGTGTCGGATTTAGTCGACAAAAAAGAATGGCGGCAGTATAGCTTCATAAACTAGATCGACACCACTCAAGAAACCTGCTATACTGCAATAAATCATTTCAAAAAATGATTTGTTGTATAGTTATTGCATTTATTTTAAAAAAAAAACTTTTGTTAAATAATTAAGAATTCAATAATTAAGAAATATTTGTTAAATAAATAAGACTTTTTTATTTATTTCTTAAGTAAATATCGTAAAAAATGTTTATTTGTGAAATATGAATATTTTGTTAATCGTATGACATATTAGAAATAATATAAGATATGTAAAATATGTTAAATAAAATTTGTAAAACATACAACTTTAAATAAATTATTGAAAATCTTTACACAATTGGAGCCGAAAATTAACATCAATCAAACTCTAAGCTGGATTAGAAAGGAACTAATAATTTTTGCAAATTAAAAAAACATATTTTGAATATTACAATGAAATGTCTTGCATTAGAACATTATTTTAAGGTCTACTATTATTTCAACGTTATGAAATTAACATTAAAATGCATTAAATACTATTTTAATGTTATTTTAACGTTATGAAATTTAATAAAAATTTCTTCGACCTTAAATTACACTGGTGGGCAATACTTAAGCAACAAATTTTTTGCCATGACTCTACAAAGAATCATCTGAGAGACATGAAATTCAGAAATGAGAAAGAAAGTTCCATACTCAAACGAGAGCCTAGCAGTCTAACAATAAGTATGAAGCACACAGTATGGAATCCATTGAGAAAAGGCTTTACTGAACTCATAGTATCGTCACATACGATTGACTGTCCAAGAGGAAGAACAACAAGCTGATGTTCCTAAGCATGGGACACGACATCCTCTTACTACGATGGTTGCTTCGTACCGTCTTTGCATACTCATCGTCCAACAATTCTTGAAAAAAAGTGTCCATTCCTCAATTAGTATCTGTTCCTGTTGTTGGGTATCTTCTGATGGATGTAATCGTGCTGCTAGGTATTTTCCCAAAGCATCCCATGCATGTTCTATTAGATATAAATAAAGGGAATTTTTCCCCGCGAAATTTGAAATATTGTTATCATAGTAAATATCATGCTGAGTGTTATTATCAGAAAAATAATTAATTAAGTTAATTTTGATTAAATCATTTTGAAATTTTTAAAATGATCATCTTTAGGATGACTATTATTAATGTCATCCTAAAGATATATGTCTAATATCTAATAGACAAGAAATAACTGAGACAATGAAAATTTCTGTTTAATATAATAGTTTATAATTGATCATCAGCTACGGAATAAATCAAATTTTAATCACTGTTAATGTGTAAGGTAAATATATATCTTTTAAAAAGAAAAAAATTTAGCAATTCGATTTCCTTTCAGGAATAAATTTTTCATGTAAATGTATGAAATTCACAAGTTCATAGGTCTTCTCTCATAATAAAAGGTCTCTCCCTTCACTCTGCTGCTTTTTAAAATTGACCAATAATGAATTTGTTTCTTATTTTTCAATATAAACTTGCCAATATATTCATCTTTCTGTGCGACAATTATTAATACTCTCTATATAATACATCTGGCAATGGGATCCAAGATTTTCTACTCATATAAAATCTAGTGATAGAAATGTATCGGTAGAATAAAATCTTTAATTACAGATTGTGTGGGATATTTTTTTTCTATTAAACTGAAATAAATCAGGTTTAAGAGAAATAGAAGAAATATAGGTCCAATTTTTTTCTTCTTGCATCAGAAATTAGCTTTCCTTTAATTTTGATTTTTGTAGCAATGCTTTCCACATTCGTCTACTACTGTTGTATTTAAGTTCAACAATACATAGATTCTATTTTTGGAGTCAGTAATGAGTGGGAATCCATTTCAAATTTAGCTTTTCCTCAAATTTACTCCCGTGGTCAAACATTGACAGCAAAAGCTATAAATAAACAAAAGTGGCAAATTATTTTACGCAATTTTCATTTAATTTTTGGAAATATGCTTCAAATAATCATTGTGTCCATATACATTAGACCAAAAAATAAGGAATCGATTCGTAACTTAATATTTTTATAGCTATAATTTTAGTTAAAGAATGATAAATATATAAAATTAGTGACACACTGAGTTCGGAGATAAAACAATAAAAATGTGTAAAGATGGCAATGTTAATAGAGAATTTAAATGTAGATTTCACAAAAATCGCGTTCACTTAAAAAGGCATTAAAAATAAAAGCAATTTTACTTACAGCAGATTATATACAAATAACATAATTTCCTTAGAAAATTTCTCGGGTGAAATTATAACGTTGAAATAAAAAAAATTTAGTTTCCATTAGAGTAAAACAATTTTAGTTAAAAAGGAAATTGCCAAATTGTTTGTTTTGCCAGTTGCCTTTTTATTTGACGGTCACATGAAAACTCGTTCAACAGTATCTCAAGAATTAAAGGGAATCTCCATGATATGAAAAGAATCTACGACTAAAAGAAGGAATGTGAACACGCGAATTGTTGAAATGAAGATCTGACCAGTTCACTCAAAATTTTTGGAAATACCATTTTGTGTTCTTTTAAAAATAATCCACATACTTTGCAAATTTTCTTATATGTACAATATTACGCATGATTCAAAAATGTATGCTATGTAAAATCTGTCCCAAGTTATAAATTTTTTAGCGAAATTTAATAAATAGGTTTACCATGAACACACATATAAAATATCATAGTAGATAACACAATTATGAAATAAACTACTCAGTAAATAAAATATAATTTTTACAAGTTAAATGCAATTATAAATTGATAAATACAGAAATACCATATATTATGTTCATTATTAAACATGTATGTATGTATTGAAATGCTGTTGTTACTTTGGAGTTACTTGTATTAATATTCTATTCATCTTTCTGTATTTCTCAGAAGGCGCAAAAAAATATTCTAAAATCCAAAGTAATTTCTTTTGCCTACAGCTATTCAAATATCCATCCAATCTCTGCACCCAAAAAAAGAAAAAAGATTTTATTTTCTGACATCTTTTTTGAGTAGTCTGAATGAAATTCTGGTAAATAAATGACAGTATCTTTTGACAAACATTCTTTTGTTGGAACTCCTAATTACCTAAGAGATTGACTATTTTCACTTAACGGTAAATTCTACATTTCTTGGGCTTATATATACATATATATATATATATCATGACTGTACACCATAATTTTTATAGCAGTTTTTTGTTTGGTGCAAAGCATTTTTCTAATAAAATAGTGTAAAGTTTTCTTCTTTGTTGTTCTATTTTATAATTGATAAGTATTAGTTTACTGTCAATTTTAAAACGGAAACAACAAAGAATAATTTAAAAACAGCAAAATGGGAGAAACAATTTTCATATTTAAACCAGCGTTTGATATACAAACTGCAGAAAACCTCTTCTGTTTTAAAAACTTTTTTCGTACAAATTAAACATTTCCTTTACTTTTCTTCTTTTCGCAAAACAATACTCCAAGTTTTATACATCACTTGATACGATCACAGATTAAATTTATTTCTGGGGAGAATTTATGCTTTGAATATAATTCATATATCTATAAATGTCTGAAATACTCTTAAAATTTTCCCCGTTGAGGCGAGATATGCGTTCAAAAAGGCAGAAAGTATTCTACTAACAAATCTAGCGTTAAAAGTCACTGGCTGAAAATATTTTCATTTCTTTGCTAAAAACTCTTGAGTGATTATCGAAAAATTGTGAAGAGCGCTTATAACCCACTGTTTAAAACCATTAATACAGAAGTTTCTTAAATAATGTTTAATGGTAAATTCCATTTGGATTTCTATGAGGAAGCAATACTTATAAAAGCAGTAAATCACAAAGTCGTTGTCGTAAAATTGTTTTCCTTACTGTCTTAAAATATAAAAAAAAAAGTTTTTAAAAATCCACTTTAAAATATTGTCAATAAATTTGTATTTTAGTTTGTCTCAGTTTACTTGCGAAAAAATGAAAGAAATAAAGGTGAGCCATTATATACTATAAGAATGGCAACTATGGATTCAAAAAGATAAAAAGAAAATTTTTATTTTAAGAAAACATGAATAATACATTTCAATTTGCTTAAGCCTTCTGGCTTTATAGAAGGTAAAATTAAATTAACTTAAAAACTTAAATACTTAAAACCTAAATAGGGAAAACACAAAGCGAAAAATCCCTTCTTCTCAAAAATCAATTATCTTCAGAAATAGCAATGAAACCAATTTATTTTTTCTTCAAATACACACATAAAAATACTATTTTTCATATTATTGATCAGATATTGGCTTCAATTGCTGTTGCAGTTATTCCGAGCTGGAGGAAGTAAAAGCGAAACAAAATATTCTGTTTTGCTATGTTTAAACTTCATCGTAAAGAATATTTGGATTAATATTGACTCAGGGTTATGTGTTTTCTTTCAATCTCAATAAAATTAAAACTAAATCTAATCTAGAAATACTTTTTTCTAAATTTTGTTTTTCATTTGCATTTTTTAAGTAAAACATGTGCCTTTCTTTCTTTTTTTTTTTTTGGATTGATGAATACTGAGCAATGTATTTTCGCTTCTCCTAAAAATATCTGTAAAATAAATGCTTGAATATTTTTCATTAGCTTCAAAATTACATTTCGAAAAATTGTGTAGGAAGGCAGAAGGATTATATACGAAATATCTATATCGTTTACCAGCATCTGAATTGAAATATGGCTCTACAACCATTTTAGTTCAATAACCAACATATCAGTTTCGTGGATTCTATCTCAATCATACTTGTTTACAGTCTTCAAATGCAGAAAATAACTTTCACGAAAAAAAATTTTTTTTTTTTCAGCTAAACCTTTCCCTTAGAACTTTAGAGGTATTAAAAGACTTCTGAAATTTATTTTTACACGATTCCTTTGAGAAATGAACCAGTTATTTTTGTAAACAGTAGAAAATGTTTTGTTATTTAATAACAGTAGATGTAGTTTTAAAATTAACATCGCCGTATGTACATACATTAGCTATTAGAGGCAATTTAAAGTGAAGCATTTTTTAATTTGAAAGTGAAACAATTTTTTAATTTGATGAAAAAAGGTACATTTATGCCATACTTTTCAGAGATTAAATAACATGAAACAGAGGATTAAAAAAGTCAAACAATAACTGTAACTGCGGCTCTTATATGTGCTTTAGATCCTTATATATTAGAATAAATCCCCATGTCTATTCAAAATCACTTCATTTACATATAATTGAATTTTAACCAAGTATTTTATATTATACTTCATGTGACTAAAATTCATTTTAGCACATTACAACATTTTCCCTAACAATACAAAGGAACTTAATAATCAATTTTTGAATGAAAATATACCTCGCTATTAATTCAACAAATACAACTTTGCATCAGCAAATTTAGGAACCTAAAAAATCACTCATTCTTTCTATTACACTAGACTGTAAGTTGAAATGTATATTATCTAAATAAAACTTCTAATGAAAAATCGGAGATAAAAGATGAGCACCTTTATCTTTCTGTCAAAGCCAGATTGCCGGTGGTGAATTTCAATACATTATTCAACAAGTGCAGTCAATAAATTATTTCCAAAGAAAAACCCTGGTTTCTTAAAGCTCCTATTATACTTTGCAAGCTTTTCAACAATGCCTTCGATCAATAGACGTCATGTTCTCCCCTAGGCTGTTCTGTCTGACAGCGATTGTTTGGCCAGCGGATTTGTTTGCTTCCCCTCAGCAGGATTTGTTAATTTCACTGTTCTTCATCCCGACATAAGAAAGTTGGAATAACTTCAAAATTTGCGATGAACAATTCGACAAAATTTGCAGAAGAACTATCCGTGTTAGGGGAATAATTCATTTTTTTAATAAACTGTGTTTGGATTTAGAGGCGATAAATATTAACCAGTTAAGCACATCACTCTTAAGAGGAATTTCTCTTTCATTCCCGATGGAAAAACAATACTCTTCTCATCACATCTAATTTTTTTAGGATTTCACTACAAATATTTGCTAATCGATTTCTGCAAAAATTAATGCAACGTTGATGAGTAAATTATCCTCACAATTATCATTTTTGAATATATCTGAATATTCAATTCAGAAATAAACACATGCTTTTGATTTAAAATAGCGCTCAAAATAGAAAACGTTCGATTAGTATTTTTAACTTAGTGAGTGGTATTTATTTTTATACATACATCATAATAAATCTGTGGAATTCGCTAACGCAATGCACCCAAGATACTCTCTAAGAAACAGTTAGCTCTATTTTACAAAATATCTTAATTTTGAATTCTGGTCAAGTGATAACATTTAGCTTCTCACTAGCAAGGTCCTTACTTTTAAATTGTGTTAGTTATTTATAAATTTTTGTCACACAATC
The DNA here is from genome assembly GCA_026290005.1 of Latrodectus geometricus. Classification (NCBI taxonomy): domain Eukaryota; kingdom Metazoa; phylum Arthropoda; class Arachnida; order Araneae; family Theridiidae; genus Latrodectus; species Latrodectus geometricus. The sequence goes on from JAPDSC010042342.1 coordinate 575,365, forward strand.
AGCTAACGTTGAAAACATGTCAAAAAAATCCTCGGGAAACTCCAAACACAAATTAGGCAGAATTGTAATAATGTTAAGTGTCTTTTTCTAAAGAATTTTCTTATTTACGTTGTTGTAAAACTACACGTTGGACTATTATTGACGATTTGTTACAATCCTTTGATACATTTGCCAGGAAATGACCCTGATTTGGAGATATTAGTAAATGATGAAACTGATACTTGAGTAAATAATCCACTTTTCAGAAAAGAAACAGGAGATAGTAATTATATGAATATAATTTGACAACACGATACTGTTTGAATTAATCAGGATTGAAACCTTTACATTTTCGTCACAAGTGTGATGCCTTTTCTAAAAAAGATTATCCTTTTGGCGTTCTTTTGTAAATACTCATCCTATTTTATCTTCCAAGGGAATTCTTTATAAATTGTGGATTCGTATGTCGCAAATAGATGACAAGTAAACATGCGCTGTTTATAGCTCCTGGCCGAAGCCAAATACACTGCCAATTCAATCACAATTTAAGTTACGGTCATATGACATCACTTCATCTGATCTCGTTTCGCCACGCTAAAGCATTAGAGCAAAAGAATTTTTTAACCTCTCAATATACTATTGATGGTTAGGTATTGAATCTCTCCCGCTTAGAGTCATGACATTTTTCATCAAGCTGCACAGGAAATTCCCTCTTACAGATGGGATTCAAACAGTAGAAATCTAACAGAAACAACAATGTATGAGATCATTTTACTTTGAACTGTACAGTTCTATCACTCGATTGTAATTTACCCAAAATATGGACTAAATACACTTGTGTGTTTCCTCTAGTAGAAAAATCCGCTATGAATATGTTGATCAATATCATATGTCAGCTGGTGGCAAGATATAATGTATTCCGACATTCAAACCATCCTTTCAACAGTTTGTATAGAATTTTACCTTTAGCGTGGATGCTTAAAATTTGAAAATCATCTTAAACCTCAAATATTTTTAAATTGGTCTTAGAGTTTGAAAAATAAGCTGTAAATATAATCAAGTAACAGCTAGTCAATATTTTACATTCTAGTTTTTCATATCATTACTATAAAAGCTTAAGATAATATTTTTGCAACATAAAGATATAAAAAAATGCTCCCCGTTTAAGAAATTTTATTTGAATTTTTGGCATTTTACAGAACAGCCAAACCTGCTTATGTACAATCACATAAAAAATAATCAGAAATATTATAAATGCTTATTAGAAATTAATTTTACAACATATTAAAGGAAAGTTTCTCGTGTAGTGGAGAGGGATTGCCTAAAGATTTAAGAAATATAGCGAGAAAATCTTTGAAATAAAATATTACTGCTAAATTACGCATTTTACAAAGCTATAATTTCTCAGTTTGCACACGGAAAAATTTTCAAAGTGCATATATATATCTAAATAAGAACTATTTCATCTGCAAAATAAGTCCTTAACAGTCTTACAAAGTTGTTACGAAACTGTTGGAACTCACAAAAATCACAAATCACATGGGAATGGATCACACAAAAACACGGGTCATTAACAAGAAAATGTGTTTTCATTTAAAAATTTCATTTAATATAATAGTGTACATTTATTTTCTTAGCATTTTTAATTTAATACTATATTTTTAAATTTAAGATTTGAATATTTTGAATGAAACAGAACGATGAACAATTAATTTTGTGATAATTGTGTGTATAAACTCTCTCTTGTGGCATATTTATAAAATAAATGTTTCATTTCACCTATTTTTGTAAAAACAATATATTAGTATATTTATAGCTAGATACATAGCGAATATATAATTTGTATCCTGTAAAAATATTAGAATAAAATAAAAAGATAAATTGCAGAAAATGATTATGCCAAAGGAGTGTTATTGATATAATCTTATATATATATATATATATATATATATATATAAATATAATTATAAATTAGTACCCATTCATGAAGATTTGCGTTCTTATATTCATTGTAATATTTTTAATGCATAAATTTGGACAATTACTTTAACACGATTTTGATTAATTCAAACGGAAGAATTTTGAAAGAAGAGAATTCTGCTTATAAATTTTTGATAGAAATGTCGAATATGCAACTAAATGCATTCTGTAAATCCCTAGAGATAATTTAAGATAGATACTTCTGCTGTAAGTAAAATGTCAGTACTATTAGATCATAAATTTATGCATTATGACTGTAAGTTAGATTCTCTAAAATAATATATTCTCTTAAAAATGTGTATTACCAGCATCAGTCATGTATATGATATTAATCTAATAAACAAGTAACTGATAACTTTTTCTTGTATCTGTATTTGAATCCAAGACAAATTTCAAATGTTCAAACGAAAATCAAAGATCATGAACTTTCTACTTAAAATGGAACCCTTTATTTTAGGCTATAACGAAAATTTGTAAGATAGTACAATAGTTTGGGTTTGCCTCTAAGACAAAGTTCTATAAATATCTTTTCTGTCTAAATGTTCATAGATTCATTTCTAAAATGACTTTCCCCTCACTATATAATTCTAAGATCTTCTACCACAGCCGTACTATAGACCAATTGTTATAATCTTTATTCTAAAAAATCACTAGAATTATATAAAATCTTTACCTAAGGATACAACGGCATTTCAAAAATTATAAGAATGAACATGAAATATTATACACATTATTAAAACAATTTATATTTTAAAAATGTTGAAAATTTTTAATCACATAAAACTATTCCGTCCCTCAGAATATTGCAAAAGACAATTAATCATTTTCCCCCAAAATGCATTACTTTTATAAATATATTATAGAACTCTGTTTCTAAGAAGTTTTATTATTGTCAGGATTTGATAAAAAAAGAATTTAATCTAATAATATATTTTTCTTTTGGAAGTCTGTAAAGAGGATAAAGAAAACATAACTAACGCACATAAAAAATGCTCTACTCGCGATTGGCTTAATATTCTAAAAGTAGATTTTAATTGTGTGAAATTAAAACAGTTACTTCTGTAATTTTTTTCTGAAAGCGAATCAATAACTAAGGTACTTGAAACATTTATGAATTTTTTATGTATAAAAAACTAGCTAAAAAACAATATTCGAATGAATATAGATTTTTAACAATTTTTAGAACTTTTTTTATTTTTACTAATATTTTGTAACAAATATTTATATTGAAATAAATAATTAGAGATGTTTAGTTAGATATTAGTTTTGCTTGAGGAAAACAGGTAAATAAAATAGTGTTCAAGATACGATGATTAAGAAAATCGATTCGAAATGTATGCCAGTCTTATCTTATACTTGGCATCTTATTTTGGATGCTTTCAAAAAATAGAAAAAATCCAAGAAACGTTTTCTGACAAAGAAATTTGTGAAATGATGTATTCAGTTAATTTGTGTTGAATGATTTTCATTGTTAACATCATGCTATCAAAGGCGCAAATTTAAATTAAGATTTGGAGATTCAGCTGGCCATTTCATTCTCTTTCTCTTCAACATATCTTTGAAAAATATACGTGTCCTATGTATATGGTGAACTTATAAAGTACATGCTTGATAAGAAGAAAGTCCAGAAAAAATGTTTTAACTCTGTATCAACAAGAAACCAAATAACAAATTTATGAATGCAAAGACACATGTCCTAAAACCACCAGTATTGCTGAACTTAACGTTGCTTGACATAATCATATCATTATTAAAGCATATCATGGCCTGACATAGTTTATAACAGATTCCAGTTAAAAGCGGAAGAATCATATCACTTCTGGCTATAATTATGTTCTATTGACATGGATGGTTTCCACTGTATGTCGAGGACGTGAATACCTTCTTTGTGATACGAATCTTGATTTCTGATTGTTCTCGATTTCTTATTGTGAAACTCAAATATATCAAAATTAATCAATAATGCGATTTAAAATATAAAATTCAATAGTCGTAAAGGGATTTTAAAGGACATGAACTTACTTTTAAAAAACAAACTAATTAAAACTTTAAAATCTATAAATAATCATTTTGAAATCATGATTAAATAAAATTCGTATTATTAAAAATATTTAAAGCCTAAAAATAATTCTTTCTTAAGGAGAATTCTGTGAAGTCTCGTTATCCCGTTTTCATATTATAATTTAAAGTAAAGTGAAACGTATAAAAACTATTACGAAACGTCAAACTTTTACCCAGGCAAGAAACTTCAAGAAAAGTAATTTAACTTCTTTCTTCTATAAAGAATATTTTATCGTTAAATTTTTCTGCTTGTCTTAAGATGGAATATAAAACTGAAAATAACCTGCTTTCACCAACATTAGTGAAAGTTTTTTGATCGTTAACTATATTCCGAATAAGTCTCTGACAAAAGTTACATGTTCAATAATTGAATTAAAAAAGGTTTTTTTTTTAGTGTCTATTGAAGCTTTTGGTGTTAAACTAATGAACTGAGATAATTAAAACAAATTTTAAATTGAAATTTTATTTTAATTTAATTTTCCCCATTTTTAAGGAAATTTGAACAAATTCGTAGTTTTTTTTTAATTTAACTTATACAGCCTTGATAAATTGTTTACACTGCTTAAAGTTTAGATATTGAAGTCGTCATTTACCTGTTGTATTTTCATTTTGTATTTCTGTATTTTCATTCCACCAAAATGACACAGTAGTAGATTAAAAATGTCTAGGGATACTCCCTAAACTCATTATTAGTTACACCACTGTTGAGGATAGAGCAGGGCTCATTGGCCTTGTCAACATGGCAGTCTTTAATACGATGAGAATGAATTTTCTAACTGGAAATCTCGAAAAAGATGCTTTTGCCAACCTTTTTACGAATGCCTATTTAACTACTGTTGAATTTTCCACTGGATATTCCGAACAAGAAGATTGCTGGATTAAATATAAAATTACCAGAGCAATCATGCTGAAGAGTGGAGTGTAAGTATATACCAATTATGCCTGCAATTGTAAGGAAAGCAAAATGTGCGTGCTTCTTACTTATAATTTAAGAAAGGAGATTTGTTCCATGATAGTTTTGTGATCCTATCTCACAAATGCATCTGCTTTCCTAAACAGGGGCTTATCAACAAAGTTAGATTTTGTCTTTAGTTTCTAAACCAGATCATCTACGACAAATAGCAGTAAAATCTGCGTCTAATACATTGCAGGAGATCAAAGTAGAAAAGTTTTTAAATTTCATTTGTAATTCGTAGATATAATTTTAGCCAAAAATTCTTGCAATCAATTATAAAATATTCGTGATTACTTTGTATTTATCAATAAATGTAATTTATGATTGTAAATATTATACTACGCAATAATAAATATAATTTATGAAATATAAATAAGGTTGTAAGATATTAGGGTACATTCTAAAGTTCCCTTTAGGAATTTTTCGGTGTTCTGAGAAAATTTTTGGCTAGATTCACAGGATGCTTAAATCAGTATTTAAACTGTATCCTCCGATTGCATTGAGAATATTCTGAAAAATTCAACAATATATTCAGATAGTATAAACGAAGATAATTCTACATTCAACTAGCAAGAAGTTGTACATTATATTAAGAATTGTTTGTACTGATTTAGTTATCTAAAATTTTTCAAAATGATACATTTCTTCAATGACTTGTACATCTAAGTATACTGATCTGCTTGCATTTCAAACGCAATTAAAACGAATTTAACTTTATAATAGCAAAATTTTTTTATTGAATAAGTAATTTATTTTTGGAATTTCATGTTTCATTTACTGCAAGTGAAATCAATTTCTATCTGACAAATTTTCTTTATAATGAAGTTACTAAGAGAAACGATAAAGTTTCAGTCTATAAATTGAATTTCTGAAAATTTCCTGGAAAAAAACTGGCAAGTTTACAATTTGCAGTCGTTTATAAAAATTCTTCCGAATTAAAAATCCGATTTTGTCACTAGTAAAGCATTTTGAAAAACTATTTTATCTTGAAGTGAAAATGGAAGCTAGTATTTTGAATAGGGAGTTGAAATTCCAGCGAGAAAAATCCTTTCCGTGAAAAGCAACTCTTCTTTTACAATATTTTCTCCACTTATTCCTTTCCAAACTCTTATCAGGGAAGTTAGAAAATTTTATTTTCTTCTAGCGTGTCTGTTGCCACCCGCTGTGAACAAGTTGTGACGTCAATGTACTTTTCGATCAATGTTCTGGGTATTCTCGAATAGCTAATAGCTTTTGATCAAACTGTCAATCAAAAGAAGAAGCTGTCGTGATTGGGGGAAAAGTTTTCTTGGAGCTTTTATTCACAACGTAGGCATACCCGTAGATGACTTATATAAAAGCAGCATCATGAAATATATCGAATATCTGTAATGTATTTTTAAGCTTAGCTTGAGACTAAATGTTTTCAAAAGAGCTACCCAGCGGTGTGGACAATGACACGTTTGTATTAAAAAAGTTTTCAGGGATATAGGAAACCTTGAAATCAAATATGTGTATTAATCACAAATGCAGTAGAAGCTATAGAAAATTATATCTTTTGTTAAAAAAAAGTAAATTTATACATAAATTTTTTAAATAATAACAAAAAACAATAGCTGAAACACAGGATTTTCACAGTTGTAAGAAAGTGTTTTAATGGTCTGAATGACATGGAATTTAGACATTTAAATAATTCGTTCTCTTTTAATTAAATGATTTGTTGATAAGTGGTGTTGTATAATATGGATAAAAGAAAGTGAATAAAAAAAGAAATTGGATTGCAGAACTATTGCTGCAAAGGCCCTAGAAGAATGCAGGCAGAGAACCCTATGAGTGCATAATTATACTCTAAAATGATTTCATACCACTCAGACGCATTGTACTTGGTTCAGTTTCGAGAAAATTTGCTTGATTTCAAATTCGAATAAACAATGTATAATTTTGCATCAAATTTGATGTTTATATTAATTTAAAAAATGCAACATAAATTTCACGCAGATTTTCTTTCAATATTTTTATAATGAATAATACAAATTTGAAACAGTTTTTATATGCTTAACAGTGAACACTTTGAAATTAGCTAACCCTTAATTCATCAACTTTTAATGTAAAACAGCGTATACAAATGAAAATAAATTAAACAATTTAAATTGGTTTGATGGGTTTACAGTTATTCTCTGCAATATAATGCGACATAGCGAGTGAAAAGATGTGCTTAAGACCTTAATAAACAGACACTGACAAAGTAAGATTTTTAAAGGTTAAAATTGTAATCATTGATTGGCATCTCACCCATCGTAACAATGGGAGCTTATACTTGCTGTAGACCAAATCGCATCTATTCGTATAAATGAATTATCAATACGAATCATTTCGACTAATATTAGTATTAATAATAGTAGAAAAGAATTAATAATTAAGGGATTCTTCCCTTTTCAGCTTCCTTTATTTATGTTTCTCCTATTTATTCTCTTGAATATAAATAAATGGCTGCTAGAATATACACCATAAAAGGGATTGCATAATCAAGTGAAAATCGATTGGTGTCAATTAATTTAAATTTTGCATTAAAAAAGAAACTAGAAAATGACAAACAAATCTAATATTAGGATAAAACAACTGCAATTTAAAAAGCTTAGTTGAAGTACAGTTATATAGCCGATACCCGGGAAACACCACATTTGTTTAAGGATCGCTATAGCCTTATGAGCAAAATTAGATTTCTGAAAACAGTATTCCAGACCATTCCTTATTCCATTGGTGATGCATTTGTCACTAAGACAGACATACAGACGTGTATTACAAAATAAAAAAGGACTTCTGTGCTGGTTACCATGCAAAATCATAGCAAAGATAACTTGTTACCAAATATCTGCTCAAGAAACAAATGAATCTTCAGATGAGAACAGTTGGGTATCAAGTTTCTTGACAAAAGTTCTAATGAGTCGTTCGACTAAGCTGCCTAACTTTAATTTGCCCTAGTGTTATCTATTACTTATTCACTGCAGACGGAAATATTTGTAATGGAATCCACTTTAAACAATAAGCCCAGATTAAATTAGTTCTTATCTCTTTAGCTATTCCTAAAAAAATGGTGATTGCACACTCACTGACAAATCCATATATCCAAATGAAAGCTCCCTCAAGTATTCAATATTTTCTATGCTGTTAATATAAATGTCGGTACAAAACATAAATTTAAAAAAATGAAGATCATATAATATATGTGTGTGTGTGTATGTACATATATTTTGCTTTAATTATTTTGACTTATTTGTTATAATTTTCGCTAAATAAGAACATACTAAAATAATTAAGTATGTTGTTAAAATTAGATCAAGCGTCAACAAAAGTGCCTTGTTCTTGCTTTAATTTTGTAATTTATTTATAAAAAAGTTATTTGTTTTAAAGAATAAAATTTTACAGGTCTGTAAATACACAATTAAAACATTCTCTGTTTTATGAGTGAATCGTCATTAATTAGAGACTTAGTTTTTTACCGTAAACTTCTACAAAATAATATTAAAAACCCATTTAATGAATAAAAAGTTTCTCACAGATATTTGTATAATTAGTGTTCTTTCCTTCCAGTTTAAAAATAAAACGCAGTAAGCCATTAATTTGTATCTACTCAACATATTTTGAATCATTTGAATTGTATCGTAAAAAAATAAAGATATACAGTTTTGTAAGTATTTCAAGAACTTAAATTATTTTTTCTGTCGTAAAACATTTATATGTTTTATCCCTCAAACTAATTAAGTAAACTTTTAATTAGAAGAACACTGTATCAAGGCAAAAAACAGGATTTTTTCAATCACTTTTAAATATTTCAACCGTAAATAGGGAGAAGTATTTCGTTTCGATTTCTTTTTTTACGACAAAAAGTCTTAAAATAGTTACGATTTCAACTTAATTCATTTTACGGACGTCTGGTTTTTAGAACTTGTGAATAAACTATTCGATTACTTTACTTTTCTTAATCAATTGACTTCGGTTATTTTTAGAACTTGCCAAATTGATTTCTAAAAGTAACGTGAAAGTGAGTG
>JAPDSC010042342.1:584377-656061 GCA_026290005.1 Latrodectus geometricus
CGTCTCAGTAGTTTACAAGAGTCACAGTTGCTTACAAGTTTCTATAATAGAGAAGGTTAAGGAATAAAAAAAATTCATTTTTTTAAAATATATATTTATTGCATACAAATTTACTTTTGAAGAATTTATTACAACAAATGATGTTAACTAGCATTAAATTTATTTTTAATTACTTAATGAAGCAAACATTCAATTTTAAAATTATATAATAATTAAATATCCAATTCAGCAAATATAAACAACCCTAAAATTAAACCGAAATTGTAGTTCTTTTATATTTATAATTCCTGAGCAAAACTGCGTGTATTATTTTTCAAATATTATACTAAATAATTCATTAACATAAAAAAATTCATCTACAGAATATATATCAACATATAATATTAAGATATTTTGGATATATATGAGAAACATATATTAATCATAAGGTTATTATTAACGGTTCTAATACTAAATGGATTAAATCCGATTTTCGCGTTATGCTGAACATCTGTTGAATCCCGCAACCATAAGCCATTCAAGATTAATTCCATTTAGATAGGCTTTACAATTGTGAATAAACAAGTGCGGACTTCTATTTTCAGACTTTTTTTTTTTTATGCCGGTATTACTCTGACCAGGCCAGCATTAAAACTCTGGCATTGTTCTCTTACGCAGTTTTTCTCAAGGCTCAAATTGAACGGTTCTGTTTATCAAAAATACATAATGCACGTATAGAAAAATCTGCTTTTTATGACAGTGTCACAGGCAGTAAAAAGTCTATTCGGCGCCGTCGGGGAAATACCAAATGAATGCCTTTATGCAGTGACCACGTTAAGGAAAAACAGCTTATGATTAATTCTAGAAGTTGTATTAACATAAAAATAATATGGAAAAAAAAAGAAGAATTACATTTCTCTCTTCTTTAATCTCAACAATTGTGGTTGATTAAAGAACTTTCAAATACATTTGTTGAAGAATTATAAATCTATTTATATCATATGACATCTCAAACGAAATATACTAATACCAAATTTACTGTTTATTACCATCTTAAAATTAAAAATATTGACTTTAATTAAAAACACATATAATATGTTAAAATGTAATTAAAGAAATATATGTAATATAAAAATAAAAACTAAGTAGATTTATATGATTTTAATCTTTTTTAATCAGCAATTATTTATGCTAACACTTTAATCCTATTTTCATATAAATTGCGTAAAAATAAGATTAAGGTAAAGTAAAATATTTTACTTGTTTGATCTTATTCACAATGATTTCATTTTTTTCATCTCATAATTGATTCATTTTGAATTTTACTTTAAAGTAATATTTTTTAGTTACATTAATGTCTACAAACATGATGGATCGAATCTCACTTTTATACACCTCAGAAAGTTTACAATATTTTTTTCACGAGAAGAACGAAAGCTCAGCTGTCTTCTACTAAAACTGAATGACGTTAATAATTCTTTCAATAACATCATGCCAAATTTTCAATATCTTTTTATACAATTTTGAAATTTGTAGACAACAATAACTCGTCGTAATAATACATTTTTTCTCTTCATAATCTTCCTATGAAATCGGATCAAAACGTATAAGTTCCAGAAATGCACATGACTTCTTACATGAAATTGTCTGCGTTTCTGTAAGTGGCTCCCAAAGCACCTTAATTTCACTATTTAAAATCGTTACAAATTTAGCATCAAATGTAATAAATTGATTCAATAAAATTAAGTTACCAGTTCCTTTTAACTTTTTCACATACTATGGCAAGATTTTACAAAAATATACAGGAAAAAATTTGAGCCAGTTTTTGTCTTTTGGGAAATTAAATTTGGGATAGAAATTTTGATAATATCCATAAATTTTACAAAAGCTTGTAAATAAACTGATTTTTAGCCATAAACTAGTATCATCAGAGACTGCTCCAACGGTACATTTAACCAGAATGCCTTGAGAACCATCAAGTAATTCCCAGATCAAAATATTTGCAAATTACTTTTGGTTTCTAGAGTCCTTTGATAATTTCTTCTATGATAAAAGAATTAACGACCAATTATTATTGACAGTATTACCTTGGTTTATGTCCGGAATAAAAGATTAAGGTTGATTTCGTAAATTTCATCGCTTTTTTTTTCCTGCAAATTTCAATTCCCAAACAGTTTTTTTCCAGTCGACATTTTAGAAAAATAAAAAAAGTAAAATCAAAAATAATGAACATAAAAGATATTTATTATTAGAAATACTGTGTAAAATATTTTTTCTTAACAGCATTCAAAAAGTCCCTATTTGAAATATCTTATAGTATTAAAACTTTTAAAACGGTTTATGCCATCAATATTAAAAAATATTAATTATTTGATTTAAAGAAATTGCTCACAAGAAAATAGGATATTCTGCAATTCTATTTTTTGTAATTTGGTAGCACATACAGGTGTAGCACACACAGCTTATGTGTGAGTTTATGCAACTCTAAATTAAACAATAATATTTAACAAAGTATTTATGTTTGTCATGAATTAAAAAGAAATATGGTTACCTTGGAAACGTAATGAAGTATGGAATGTTATATTTCAAAATCGAAGCTTAAGATCTTTGCCTTTCATACAAAAATTGCTAAAAAATAAATATTACATAAAACAGGCAAATACCGGTAACATTATAAATACATTCTTGAAAGTTTATTTTTACTGAAATAAGCAACGTGAAGAGAAAAAAAACTATTAGAATAACTAGTCTCAGAATTGTTCTAAATTAAAATATTAACCTAAGTTTAATATATGAATGAATTTTCTTTATTCTTCACTAGAGCATGACAAGTCCGCTTGCTTTCGGGTGCCATGGCTTCTAATGGAAAGCTTTTGTAGAAACATTTCAGTTTGAAAAAAATAACAATTTCTATTATTTAGCAATATTTACTTTACTGGTGTGCAACATTTGAGCAACAGGAAATGCCATCTGAGAAACATGAAATTAAAAAATAAGAGACAGCATTTTCTACTTAAAAGATAAAGAAAGTTTAATCTCGTAAAAATACATACACTATGGAATCAAACAGAAAGCTTTATTGAACCTCAAAGTATTATTATGCATAATTGTCAGTCAAAATAGAAAAACAAACAGATGTTTCTTAATATGGGATAGTAGTGCAATGATTACTTCCCGTCATTTCTGCAACACACATACGCTGCCACAGATTGCCAATTGAGGTAAGAGTGCCCATTCCTCAATCATCATCTGTTTCAATTGTTGGACAGGGTGTCTCTCCAATGAATTATACATATTCTATGGGATATGATTCACAGAAGCACGCAGGCAAACTATTTGAGTGATAATTTCCAGTTGTTGCTGAACACCAGGAGCCCGGTGAGTCAGTGCTTTATCATTCATAAAAAAGAAGTCCACTCCAATGGTATCTCGAAACAGAAGAACACAGGGAAGAATCATTTCCTTATTATGGAACCTCTGTTAAAAACGTGGTGCTCAGTCTACCCGTTTAGCATAATGCCTCCCAGACGACAACTCCAGAAAATTTTCACATCAATTGGCGTTGCGATTTCGCTTGTGCCATTGAAACGACTCTTATTTATAACGAGGACACAATGCCATTGAGAAGATGTCCAGTTTTTGGGCTCCTTGCACTACTCTAAGCGATGGATCCGAAGGCCATTTTTCAAAGGATTGCAACGTCCAAGATAACAGGCAAATAGGCCAACTTTGTGAAGGTGCTTGAATAATTTAAACTTCAACATTGTTACTGGGTACAGTTGCTAAGATAATTTTTTTAAGTCGCCCAGATAATTTTTTCTATTTTACGAAAGAACTCACTTGCACTTGCAGCAAATTCCTTAAATTATGTCTCCATCCTTTCTTTTATTATAGTTTCGTGATTTCCGACCGCGTCGTTTCACGTACTCCCACATCACTTGTGACGTTTTGTCATGACATTGCCATACGTGTTCCTTGTAATGACCTCACAAGATTTCTTTTTCTACAATTTCATGGTTATATGCTTAAAATTAACATTGCTGTTTAAGTTTCGCACTCAGTTTATATACTAAGTTTTGTGCAAATGCTCTTTTCCTACCATGAAATTAGGTATCGTTTATAGAGCTGCTAAAAAGAAACCGAATGAGGTTTAAAACAGCTGAAAATTACCTTTAGTTACGAAATGCTTAAATATTTAAATCGGGATTCTTTTCAACCTCATGCTTATCAATTCGGATCATTGGAGTAATAATAAAAGCAAAGACATAGGAAGAAATGGATAATGATAATACTTTTTCGAAAATTGAAGATAATATAATTATTTTTTAAAGATAAGTTATACAATATGGAAAAAGTTTGATTCACAACGTCATACATATATTTTGAGTATCCCCAAAGGTTACACAAAATGACAATTTTAAAAGCGAAAAAAGCTACTAGTCCCCATTCTTTATGCGAGCCAGGTTTTGCATCGAGGCATAAGCAACTTTACAGTCTTTTACTGAATTCAAATCAGCTTTAATTTTGGTTTCATTTAATTACTAGTTGCGTAAACAAAATTTTGAAATGTAAGGAATAGAAAAGTCGAAGAGCCATTTAAAGAAGAAGAGCCATTTGAAGCACATAAAGGGCTCAATTTTAAATTTTGCATGCAAAATTCTAAGCATCAGAATCTTAAGCATGTAATACCCTTTTTGCTGTATCCACTTAAAGAACAAATCTGGGGAAAAAATGCATTCAATGAATAAAAACTTATTTGGAAGGGTTTGACGAAACCAAATTAAAACTCCAAAACATACTGATATCTTTCAATTTATTCAATAAAACTAAAATGTTGACATCAGAAACAAGTGTCTTGATTAAATGAAAGCGATTTCTTCTCGATACAAATTGTTTATGATATAGAAAGGAAATGATAATATTTTTAGCACATTTAAATAATATAATTTGTTATATGAGACAGAAATATTTTTTGTGAAATGTGTGATGGAATAGAAAAATTGATAACAATAAATATTTCATTGAATTAAAAATATGACATTATTTTTAAAGTCATATTTTTAATTATTTATAGTTTATACATAATAAATAATTGATTTAATTCAATTTTAAACATGCGTGGCAGCTCTGACGATTAGTCTAAATAACAAGTCTAATGCTCTGATGATTATAAGTAAGAAACTAAAGGAAATGTTTAGTAATTTGTAAGTTATGAGCATTATGTAAACACAAAACGCTGGTAAAATATTAAAACATTTAAGCAATGACTTCAATTTATAAGAAAAATGTGAAAATATTATTTCTTTGTTTAATATTTTTATCGACACATAACGAAAATAACATTTTATAACAAATTAAAGATTTCCACGTTAATTAAATAAGTAAAGAATTTCTTACTTTTAAATCTTCTCTGTCAATCTCTTTTAATAGATCTGATTTCTACAGCAAAAGCACAATTGCACAAGTGATTTTGTCTCATTATGTATCTTACTCTATTGTTTCCCATTTGTAGGAAAGGAGCTTCTCACCATAGCAACAGAAACAAACTTTGTCAGTAGAAGACAAAAATAATATTTATGTCAGGAATCTAGCAAGCTTTTGGTTCTTATAAATAATATCTTTCAAGAAAATATATTGCAAGCGATTTTGGCTCGTACAAATTTCGTTGAAAAAACGTTTTTAGCCTTGAACTCACAAACCTTGCGTTTTTTAATCATGGTCAGAACTTTTTAAATGCTTCTGACAAACATCAAAGTTCTAAATAAGAATCGAATTTTGCGTCTATCTAAATACTTTTATTGCTTTTCTTGCATGGAAGCGCAATTTTCCTCAATTTTTTCAAAACTATAATTTTTGTTACATTACTTGAGAAATCTATATGCGATATAATAAACGCCATTTAATAAATGAACTACTGAGGAAGTCGGACTCCACACCAAATATGGTTCAGTTGGATAAGTGGAGCAGCGCACCCTATATTGCCAGCCTGGCTGGCACACAACAACAACAACAATAAATGAACTAAATTTTTTTTACTGCATTTGAAATAAACTGATATTGTAAATTTGACTTCTACACTCAATTTGCACTGTTGAAAAAATAATAATTTTAAAAAATTCACTCTGTTTCTGTAGTTTGGCTGCATTTTTAACTAATTCCATCTATGTAAAGACAAAGAATGAAAATTTTCATATGAGATTAAAAAAAGTATATGAAAATCATTGAATTGTTATGCTTGTTCTAAAAATATTTTGAAATCGAAAAACATTTGAAAGTAATTCTCACATTTGGATATTTTTATGAAGAAAAAGTGAAGTTTTGGAAAAATAAAATAGGCTTCAATATACTGTGCTCTAAATCAAATTTCTGAAAAAATATAGTTCACATTTGTTTTCGAATTCAATAGCCTTAGTAAAATGTTACTATGAATTTTTATCCAAATCCTGAAACTTTTGGAGATTCTTTATTCCAGAAAAATAACTAATTGCTTCGTCAAAGAATGAAATAAACTCATGTGAATATTTACTAAATTATTATAATTTTATACGAAAGTCATCTCAGTGTTAAAATGAAAAAAATAAAAAAATGATAATCAATAATAGAAATGCAGTCGATGCTACTGACACAAAGTAAAAAATGGATAAAAATTGGGTGTTACTTGTAAGCATTCCTTACAGTTTTATTTACGTCCATTCAAAATATGTTTCAGGTATAATATTTAACAGCTAAAAGTTAGGACAGTTTTCTGATAAACTAAATCCAGAGCAATCTTAAAATGAGAAAGAGTTTTTTGTAACAAGAGATTTCTCTCAACTACAAATTAAACTTTCGAATTCTAAAAAAGTCACTCAAAGCTATGAAAAGATTTAATGTTTCTTATGTTAGAGCATATATCTATATTTGTATCTTTCGATTCCTTAGTCAGTAATTCAAATCTTTCAATTCTTAGTCAGTGTTCGGAATTTTATAGAATTAATGAAGACAAGATACAAATTAATCAATGGTGCTTTACATTTTTATTTATGTTAAACTAAATAATATGTATCGTTAATTTCTATGTAGTTAATTAAAAAATTTTGAGACGTGGGAATTTTTAAAATTATTTAAAGTGAAAGTTTCATATATACTATATTAAATATAAACAATATGGATATATTATACTTCCCCTTATATTCTTATGGTTCTTAAAAATATAGCATGTGAGAGATTTTATGATTCGAAGAAATATAGGGAAATTATGATTCGAGATGACCATAACAGTCTTGGTTTATGGAAATATTTCATGAGTGGGTTCCTAATTGAAAGCCCAACTTATGTATTTTATGATTATTCATTATTATAATTGAAATTGAGAACAAAAATTGTTTCCTTTTTTGGGTAGACCCAGAGAAAATTTCCTACATCTAACGTTCCAAAAATTATTTTATATCTTGCTTTTGGAAGCCTATTTGTTTTCTAAATTATATTTGAAACACTAGGTAATAAACCTGAATAATTTTTAACAAAAAACTTATGTGGTTTTTAGAAACGCATCTGGTATTATCATTTAAAATAGTAATTGCTTTTATTTTACTTTTTAATTCAAGTTAGATAGCTTAGTAAAAATGCATATTTTTTATTCCAATCAACTATAAGATAAGGGAAATGAATAAAGTATATAAAATAGAAGTAGTTCATTAATATTAAGTAATTTCATGTAAATTTCGAAATAAATTTTTGTATTTTAATTATAATAATTTAACCCAAAACTAAAAAACTATAATTTCGACAGTAACCATAATCATTTTTTGGTTGTTCGGGAAGTAATTTCTTTTGTCAGAGTATTTAATTGCATTTCTTTAACCTAACTTCACACTTAAGCCGCATAATCATTATATATTTTGAGAGCTGATATAGTAAGGTTTGTGTGTGAAAAAGTTCAATTAATTCTACGCAGTAGTTTTTGGTTGGAGCCCTTTTAAATACGGAGAACATTAAGCAGTTATTTTCGTCATATTTTACTTTTTTACTACAGAAAAGGTAAGAATGCTTTTCAAGACAAAAAGAAATTAACCAATTTGTCTGGTGAAGATGTGTTGACAGTGCGCCAGACAGTGCTACTGGTTTACGAAATTTCAATTCGGCGATTTTGATGTCGAAAATGCACCACGTTCCGGAAGGCCGGTTGAAGCTGATAAAAACACAATAAAAGTATTAGTTGATGCAAATCGGCGAATAACAACAAGTGAGATAGATGAGAGATTAAATTTTTTCGAATTCAACTGTTTATGACCACTTGATAGACCTGGGTTTAATCTCGAAGCTAGATATATGTGTTCTTCATGTTCTCATGGACAGTAATTTGTGCCGTCACGTTGACGTCTGTGATTCACTTCTCAAACGCCACGAAAATGATGCATTTTTGAAGCGCATCATTACTGGGGATGAAAAATGGGTTGTGTATATGAAAATGAAATGGAACAAAAAAGATGAACCGGCTGAAAGCCAATATCCATTAAAAAAGGTGACGCTGTTTGTTTGGTGGGATTTTAAAGGAATCATTAAGCTTTTACGGGAAACACAACAATTAATATATATATTAGTTTGGAGAAAAATAAATCCATTATTTTTACGTGAACTTTATGTAACTTCTTTTGGATTCACTTTGTAAAAAGGTTTAAAACAGCTTTCATGTAGATTTTTAGGTCTTGCGTGTTACGACTGCTGACATGCGGTTAACTTCGATCATTTTTCATATTTTATAGGCATTTTCGACGATGCTGTATCCACATGCGAGGTGCATATCTAACATCAAAAATATCCGAACGGAATCGACGAAACAAATATTGTACGTAACTGGTTATTAGTCTCATATAGGATGATAAACACCTTTCACAATTTTGGCCACTCGGCTATCTTTTTCGCCGTTACAAGAGAAAAACGAAAATGTATCCAATTTTCTCTTTTTTGTCTTCCATTTTTAAAACCTTGTACTCGTAACTGAATTAATCAAACAAAAAACCGCAAGAGGATATTTTAGTGTCAAATGTCACCTTTCCAACGAGCATAAATCTGAAATTGTTTGATAGATACCTCACGAGATATCGATCATTACAGACGTCTACCGAAAAAATAATGGATTACTTTTTCCCCAAACTAATATATATATATATATATATATATATATATATATATATATATATAAAGATAACCCATAATTAATTTCTGCCATTTCAAACTCTTTTTATTCTCACTATACGCGGAGTTAAGCGTTGACTTTAAAAGGAAGATGACTACTATAATCAGAGAGTTTATTCAAATTACTGTGGGTTCAAATAATCCTGTCACTCATTTATGAATATCATTTTCCAAATGATGGTTTCATAAATTGTATTTTAGATATGTTTCAGAAATTTCTTTCATATCACAAATACCCCTGAATTCTTTGATCGCCTGTTAATTGCTTGAAACAGATTTATTCAAATCTATTTCAAGATCTAAAAACGAATAACTTTCGTCCAAACTATCTATTTTTTAACAGATTTCAAAGTGATTTCTCATTGGATTTCAAATGCATTTCTCAGTTACAAAGCAAACCTTAAATTTCCTCATCGCCTTTCAAATAACTTTCTCAGTATTTCAGAGCTATTAGCATTTTTGCAATTGCAGTCCAATTTACTTTTACTTAACAATCCTAAGAGCTTCTTCCTTTGATTTGTGACACCAAAACCATATTTCACGATGTCTTAATGTTGATATCAATAACGTATCCTTTACATGCTAACTAAAATGATCTTTTTTCATCACTTTTCTCTCCTTTTACATTTGCTTTTAGCTTTCTGTCACTATTAACTCAGTTATATACAATAAAGCCACTTTTATGATTAGTACGTGACTTTTTAATTTTAAAAACTCTTCAAGTAACTAACAATAAATTACTATACTGTTAAGACACAGAGATTTGGCATATTCTGATAATTATTTTAAAAAGAAAACAAAATTGTTAACTAAATACATTTAAGATTTATAAAGCATTCTCTTCAGCCGTTTAAACTCTTTCATGTTTATTTTATTGAATATCGAAAAAATTCTTATATCTTCAAATACTTTGAACCAA
The DNA here is from genome assembly GCA_026290005.1 of Latrodectus geometricus. NCBI lineage: Eukaryota > Metazoa > Arthropoda > Arachnida > Araneae > Theridiidae > Latrodectus > Latrodectus geometricus. The sequence goes on from JAPDSC010042342.1 coordinate 594,453, forward strand.
TTCTTCCAGTTTTCTAATATTTGAATGTAATTAAAGTATTTATGCACAAGATCAAGTTTTATTTTAAATTAATGACTTTTATTTTTTGAATTTATTTTCATACAATACAAAATAATTATAATGTGCCCTTATTTCAACTGATACGTAGATTTGAAGTTAGATTTAACTAATTTTTTTTATTTTTTAAGAAATCTTTTAGTAATATTTTAGTCACTTTTAATCTAATGATGAGATTTAATATCAATCTTTAGAAACGAAAAATTATTATTAGATTATTTGTAGAAAAACGGAAACCTGTAATAACAAAGATAGGCTTAAGCAATGTGCAAGTCGGATGTTTTGAATACGTCTGAAACTTAGATTTTCTTTACTTATGAAATTCGTTTGGTTATAAAATGTGCAGCTGCTTTGAAGTTACTGTCGTAACCGAAGAAGGTCAGGCGAAATGCGGGTTGTGTCCCCTCTGATTTTTTCTTTATCCTTTTCATTTCCGGCAAACCGTGGGGATTGTGGCAGCAGATTAAGAGAGGAAGACATCATGGCAGCCAGAGGAATTACGTTTCAACTCTAATGTGAATCCTTCTCTTTTGAACAACTAAAGTTACTTTTAATTTAGAGCCTTTCTCCGATATAAAGTCTTGATACAAATTAATTAAAATCATAATTTTATACTTATAGGTAAATAATGTTCAAGTTTACAAATATATTATTTACTGTTCGAATATCATATATATTATTACAAAAAGGAAAGAAGCGTTTCTGATATTGCTTGGTAGTTATTTAAACGAATGGTAGTTATTTAAATTTCTCTGATATTGCTTGGTAGTTAAAAAATTGTAAAAGTAACCTTTTACAATTTAATTTATATCAGATTCTTACACTTATAAGTACATAGCGTTCAAATTAACAATTGTTTTCTATACAAATATATATATTTATATATTTTAATTTATTCAAAATTTCAAAAATGAAAGAACTGTTTTTGAAAATAATTTTATTAAGATATTTATTAAGTTTTTACAGCATAATATTTAAAAACGTTTCTATTGTAATAAATGACTTTTTGGAGATTCTTAAGTAAATTGTAGTTTTTAACTCCAAGCTGCTTTATACTTTTTTTTTTCTTCTTTTTTTTTATTTTTAATCTTTAACACATAAATAATAAGTTTCAAATTTCTTAAAAAATGTTTGATGGTAATGTAGAAAAAATGGTTCAGAAACATTTTTTATGGAATGAAATGTCTTGGTAATTTTGAAGCAATTATAACTGCAAAATCAAAAACATTAATTAACTTGCTGTAAGCATAAATATATTTTAAAAAAGAATCGAGAATACTATGATCTATAATAGTGAGTTTAGAGCTTCCTCGTGCAAATTTTTTACTTTGAAAAGATCAAGGAACGAAACAGAATCTTCGAAAATATTTGTTATGAAATAAAAGTTTTCACACATTTTTTTAGGAATTAAAACAATGATGGAACAAATTTAATTGACTTTCGATATTCTTAACAATATTTTTATGGAAAAACTGTTAAGATTTGTTATTATGGAAATTTTTATTTTAAGTTCCATTAAAATATATCTTAAATTTCTCAGTAAAATTTATTTGAAAAAGTTTATCGTAAACTTCAAATTCTTTGTTATGAAACAAATAATATTCTATTAACAAGAATTTTTGTAATATTTTATACGAATAATAAATTTATAATAAAAATTTTTCATCAAAATTTATTTGTAAATGATGGGATAAAACAAAAAATCCTTTTTTGTTTGTATTGCTTGCTTGTAAAAAGAGAGTTCTTAGAATCTAAATGTAAACTTTTTGCATCTTATTCCTAGTAAATGAAATCTAGTATATAAAACGAAATATGTTTCCTTAAAAAATTAAATTTCGATAAAATTTTTTGAATTTTTCACAAAATAATTACAAGAAAATTCTGATTAAAATTAATGTTTTTCTTTTATTATATAGTACCTTCCATATAAATTGATGTTAATATATCCATTTAACTTTATTTTCTGAAACAAATTAATTAGTATTGAGATATGAAAAATTAAATATAAAACAATTTGTACTGCTTATTATTTTATCAGAGACTTTTATGAGAGTCTCTTTTGATGTATTTGGCAGAATGATAATATTGGTTAAAACTTTCTAAAATAATGTAAAAATCATACGCATTTATAAAATTTTATTATAAAATTTATGTAATAAAGCAACATATACATAGCAGTATGGTATAGAAATACAATTATTAGTATCTATACATCTTACAAAGTTCTCTAGTTTCTGAAAAAGAAATTTGATCGATTTCAAGAACGTATCTGTCCATCATAAGAGCTTCTCACAAGCTATGAATACTAGAGATGACACTGACTTAGACTCATGTTTCTGGCTTTAATAATGCCATTTTGCGTATGCCAGCTTCAGACATTTGAATATAAAGTTACTTTCAAAAAACCATTTTTAATTCATTTTCAAACAACGTTTATTTAACGAGAAAGTAATTTTTTTCCTAACGCCCGGCTACTAGGCGTTTTTTATTTTGTCCCTACAAAGAGCAGAATCGTGGCATCTTTATATAAGGGGACATAAATGTGTGCACCATCATGACCCTGAAAATGGGTGGAAACTCGTATAATTTAATTTGAAATCTATGTAAAGTTAACGTCCGCCTTTATTGAAGATAAGAATGATCTTCAGTTCAGTTGGGATTACATTCAACTAATGAGAATGATGCCCAAACGTACCAGGCTATCGTGCGCCTGCTAAGTTGATTTTTGATTAAGTTCATTAAAATCTATACATTAACAGACTATGAGCATTTGAATGGCATCTACTTCACAATAACAACTATACAATGGATTTATGTCAAATAATTCTAAAAGCATCATTAAAAGTTCTGAATTCATAAGCAACTCCAACTTGAAGAATTACGTCTTTATCAGATCCTATTTTTAAGCTCTCAAATTTAAGCGATATTTCTCTTAACGTAGTCCTTAAATATCTTCAAGACAAAGCACGAAATTTAGGAAAAAAATCTCTAAAAAGCATTAATAGTAATGATTTAATAAATGGAATAAATGAAAAAAATTCAGTAAATCATTCGACTGTTTAGTAGCATTGCTTTTTTTCACGGAAATTAAATTATTCGTTTTGAATTTTTTTTTTTCGATTTAGATCAATGGCATTCGCATAAGAGAAATTTTTAAATCAATACTCAGCAGTACAGTCAATACAGCACTTTGATCCAAATAATAGATTTATATTTGACAAATGAGCACTTTTTTTTTTTTGCACGGGCAACTTAAAGTGGAAATGTCAAAAAAATACCAAAGATCTTCGAATATGTAAAGAACTTCTGCACTCCTGATGAAAACTAAATGATTAAAAACATTACATTTATAAATTTTATTGAAGTATTTTTTGTTTCTGAAAGGGGGTGGAATTAATCATAATTACTAAAGAACGAAAAAGTAACATAATACTTGTAAAGTAGTGTATATATATAATATGTGTATATGCGTGGCTATAATATACACTACTTTTATAGTGACTTTCTGAGTTATTTCCTCCAGATTTGCTATTTCAATGATATTTCTCTCAGCCTTTATGTAAGTATGTGATGAGCTTAGGTTTTCCACTTACACATTTACTTCCAATTATATATTTTTGCGAAAAAGCTTATACATTAAAAATGTGTACAATTAGTAATTCAATACTTAAAGTAAGGTAATTTTTTAATATTAAACACATGAAAGTTAAAGCTAAATTCTTCTAAGTTATTAATTTTTCATACTATTTTTCACAAATAATTTAAATGTTCATAAAATTCTATTAATAAATATTCGACGCATTAAAAATACACCCCAACTAAATAAGTACAATAACAACACCTAACTCCACCTCATAATTCAGTACCTTTCAACATAATAAGCTTAGTTTTAAAAATATCTAACTCTAAGAGTTTCATTTCAACAGAAGTGATTATGTCAAAGTTCAATTCGGGAAAATTTACGATCAACTTCCTAATATACTTAGTTTCTGCTCTAAATAATTGAAGTCTACGTTGAAACCAAGATACTGCTGTTGTTATTGTATCAGCCGGATATTTGGTTCCCGCTCATTTTGTGTGTGCCTAAATAAACATTAGGGAGATCTAGAAATAGATTGATTTGCTTTTAATGAAAGTTATCCGGAATCATGATTGCTGTCGAAGACAGCTCCAAAGGGGAAGGAAAGAAAACAAATCTCCCATCGCAATTTGAATACTTTTGTGCTCAGTATCAAGTATTAAGCCACAGCAATAGAGAATACATGAACTGATATCTTGGACAAATAAATGGCACTCCGAACAGATCAGTTACGGTGAAAGATCTTAAGGTTAAGTGATCGAATGAATTCCTTTCAGCAGAAAGTTCAATTCGCGTGCTTCCTTTTTGCGGCTCCTTATATTGATTGAAAAATGATTAGGTCTATAAAATCTAGAAGCAGTAACAAAGGATCGATGAAAAAGTAATGTTTCATCGCTAAGAAGGTATACTATCAAGTGGGAATAAAGAACCTTAAAAAGCTAGCCAAAAATCAATAAAATTCATACTTTCACATTTCTTTTCTTCTAGAAATGATACAATATAATTCAAAAATGGAAATTCTATATGAGTTAACTATATTAATTCTATATGATCTATATAAATTCTATATGATTAATAATGAGATTTTACGTATAATATGAATAAAAATATAATATATAATTAAATAATAGATTATAATAGTTTTGAGATGTTCTTAAAGTTAATAGATTTTAGGTTGAATTCAATATTTAAGTGTTTCTTATTTTTAAATATTTGATATTTGTAGTATTTAAATAAAAAGTAAAAAATTATTATTATTCCTGAAATAAATGAAATATTTTATCTGCTTATAAAATAAACTAAAAACTATTAACTTGTTTAGCTTCACATTTAATAATTGATTAAAATTTAATATAACAATGCAACTTTCATAATATATATTTTTAGAGCAATCTAAAAATGCTTTAAAAAATTTGAAAACGTAACTTAAAAAATGAGAAAATATAGTATATATAAGCAACCGAAAAACATAAAAAAAAACAATAGACCATTTTTTTATTTCTACATTTATATAAAAATAAATATGCATCGAAATAAAATAATAATTCATTAGCAAATATACAGTACATAAAATGATGTGAAAAAATGGATACATATAATCATTATGCCTGAGAACATTTCAAAACAAAAATAAATACAAACGCTTAAATTATATAAAATAACCATGAAGAGGTATTATAGAAACTAGAAATGAAAATTTTGGAAAAGAAAATTAAATTTTTACAAACATATAAACTATAAGTCTATAAGTATGTGAGTATGCGAAAAAAAAGTGAGAAAATGGTATTGTAGGTATTACAAGAAATTAAGTTTTTAATAATAATAAATATGTAAGATGTAATCATACTGTAAATAAAAAGAAAAATTAAAAACTGAATTAAATAAACAAAAGGACTTCATAGTCTAAACTTTGCCTTTATTATTGTTTTAATTCTTCTTCTTCTGAAATATGTTTTGTATGCAGATAAAATTAAAAAGAAAATAAAAAAGTACTGAGCACTCATAAAAATCTAAAAATATTGCAGAAAATAATAAATTACCGTTGAAGATGTAGAAAGAATTGTTAGTAAATATAATAATCTAAAGAAATGGAAAATAGAAATGCTAATCAAGATTGCAGAATAATATATAAATTGTTTTAAAATATAATTGAATTTAAATTGTATTAAAAAATAAATAAAAAAAGCAAAATGAGTTCGATAACATAAGAAAATTTATTCATATCTTAATGTATGTATAGCTTATGAGTAATACATATATTTATATACACCAGACAAAAAAGTTAGTGAAAAACTTTTCAAAAATAATAAAAAAAAACCAGAAAAAATACGATTATGTTAAAAAATTTAATAGAGGGAATAAAACTTATACAAAAAATTTCAAGCATTAAATAATATGTAAGCGATGAAGTAAAATTAAAGCCAAAAAAATACAAGGCAGTTAAGAAAATAAAAGATGTGCGTGTAAAAAACAAATCATGCCGATGCGTAACAAGACATCATACAGATTTTGTGTGATATGTACAATGTAAATACTTTCTCTTAATCTTTTTTCCCAATGGCGGGCACCCTTGAGCAAGTAAGTACATTAGCCCATTTGCCGCAACAAGGCCGGAAACTGCTACTCATTTTATTGTTACATGGTGGTCACAAGTGAACCAAGTCACGGAGGTACGAGTAGCATCGTCCACGCCACACCACCACAAACCCGTTTATAGGGCGGGCCACTTTCATCCATCATCTGAGGAAAGGACAAGAAACACAAAGAGAGAGAGAGAAAGTTCATCCATGCCTGAGCCGGGATTCGAACCCAGGTCCTCCCCATCCGTAGACAGTTACGCTAACCACTAGACAGGTTGGGGCACTTTCTTAATAATAGTTAACAAAACAATTCTAAAAAGCTATCTATGAAGATAAACCTTTTTAGCTATATATATAAAGAGTAAATTCGATTTTATTAAAATCCTAATTTTATTTTTGATCAAAATATTACCATTAAAATGAAAATTTTGCTGTAGGAGGATATCTTTATAGGCAGAATTTACTGTCAAGAACAATTTTAATTCTTAGCATTTGCATTTTTTTACAGGAGGATTTTTCCCTAGAATTATAATGTAGATTTTAATTATCATAATCTAATAAATATAGATTAATGGTTTATCACCTCTAACAGAATAAGATATATGTATATTTATTACTATTAGAATCAAAATAGTTTTAGCAACATTTACTACAATAAAAAATTCAGTCAAATCAAGTTGCTTAAAATACGTGAGAAAAATGACCGGTGCTAAACATGTTGTAAAATATGAAACATAAATTACTCACATTTTTGATATTATAGTCATATATATAACACATTTCAATTGCGTAAAAAATAATCATAATTTAGAATCTTTGATATATTTATGATGTATGTAATTCCTTAAAATAACTAGTTTTATTTACATAATAGAGACAAAAAAGTTTATTATTGCTGATGTGTGATGTGTGGAGATTTTCAAGATACAATTTACTATTTTGATATGTTGTGCCAGATGATGAATTAAAAGAAGCAAAAAACAGATATCAGTAATTGGTCGGAAAAATCGGCAATATCATTTAAGAAATATTTATTATTATTAATATATATATATAATATTATATAATATTATTAATGTATACATAATAATATATGTATATAATTCATTATTAATATATATATAATATTTTTTAACAATCTATATTAATTTCTTTCATTAAAATAATCATCGTATTTAATCCATTCATACAGGATAGACGTTTGACATTTTTATTGCTTTCAAATGTGTATAGTTAAATTTTTACTTGAGATGCAAAAATGTGATCTACTTTTTGATTTTTCCAGGTGGCTCCCTTCTATTTCTTAAAGCTTCAGTGACCTCTATAGAAACAATAAAAGAATATAATTTCAAAACTATAAAAAATAGAAAAAAAATTGATGAAAGAAAATTATTGTTCAAAAAATTGGAAACATCTTTTTATCTAGTTTTGCATTAGTTGATATAAATTTTTGGCAGATTTTTGGTGAATAAACGTAGCCATAAATATTTGCATATGTATCTAAAACATAAAATATGAAACGATTACTTCATATTCGAATTTTCTTAATATCGAAATATTATAAATTATTAAAATAATTTATGTTAATTTATATATCTTGAAAACTTCAGAATATTTTGATGTGCTTTGTTTTATAAATATTTCGTCTTTTTTACATTTAATGCATGAAAGTGTGCAGAACAATAGTTATGGGCTGTTTGTGAAATTGCAAAGATTATGATATAGGTGACGGAAATTATGTCGGAAAAGATTCTGTTTCGAAATAATGAACTTAAATTATTGCAGTAATATTTTAAAACCTATATAGGATTTAAAAATTATATAATTATAAGAAATATTTTTTAATAAATTATTAACTAAGAAGTGTTTATCTATTTAGTTTACAAGCATGTACCATGCGAGTTTCTTTTCGTATAATAACTTTCTCTCGTGATTTATTCGCCTGCTTCCTTTTGGTCGATGATTGATCATCGACGAGAATTATCTGGGTGTTTTGGCAAGTGCAGTTACCATAAAGGTTTCCTATAGCAGAAGGAGTGATTTGCTATACATACTTTGAATTCTAGATTGTCAGACCCCGTTGCATCTAGCTACCATCTTGAAATCTCACTGACCGCATCGATTAGTCACAGTCACCAAGCAAATATGTCCCCAAAGCTATTACGGCATCAATCAATCAATGCAGAGGTAAAACTGTTTATTCCATTATTTGCCATATCTGCAAATTCTGATAAGAGTAATGCAGGAGACAACGAAGAAAAAAGTAAAATATTTTCAATCAGGTGCAATAAGTTACGGGAAAGGCATGCACAAGCGACATCATCTTTGCCTTTTTATATTAAAGTATACCAATACATTTTATAGGGTGTGGGGACTCATAATTATCAATATTGCTAGATCAAATGATTCTTGGCTTGACTCTGTTGTTTGCTGAAGTGAAGTGATTAATGATCTTGAAATTGATTTTTTTGCCTTTTATTTCAAAATGTGATTTTATACACTTGAATACATTCAATTAAACAAAAAGTTATTACAATTGGTAATTTCTTGATTAAATCAACGAGCTTTTGTTACTGATTCTGATATTTCCATTACTGATATTTTTTAATCACATACAGATGCAAATCACTTCAAATTTAATTTAAAAATTGAAATAATTAATAAAATGAGTCTTGTTTGTTAAAATCATAGTTAGGATTAAAGTTTTTTTTTTGGCTTGTGTTTATCTGATAGTTCATAATATAGTTACATTAATTATTTATTGAAATTGAAAATTGAATTTGCGGAAATTCTTCAAAGAACATTCAACTTATATTATATTACTAAGTGAATAGTTCTATGACTAAACAAAATCTTGACCAAAGAATGAGAATGGTAATTCGTGCACTGTGTTTTGTGGAGAACTTTATGGTCCACAGCAATTTTGTAAGAATTTTTAATTGCTCCAAGAAATTTAAACTAAAATTTGAATGACAAAAACGAAAAAGGTTCAACAGTTTTTGAAAAAGGTCCAGTTTGGTTTCAAAGGAGTTTAGTATTTCATCTTCTATATTTTGAATGTATAAATTTAACTACCACGTGAGCTTTCGATATACTTATTACTGGGTGGGTAATCCTAAATTAAATATGAAATTCTTTCTCTCACGAAATTCATAATTAAGTATTAAGTCCAGTTGCAAGTTAATCCTCACAGAAGGAAATTACCTTTCATGAATTCAAAATAATTTTGCTCAACAGTTGCAAAAAAGTTTATCATTGTTGTAGTAAACAGAAAGGATCTCTTAAGACAAATTAAGGAAATTCATGAATGATAGGAGCTTTGAGCATACAGCCGAAATGAAAATTCTTAAACTAAGAGAGAACATTGAAGTAAATTAGAACAGTATGAGTGAAATCCAATCATTTGCTATAAAATAAATAAAGATTAAATTTCTTCAGTTAATTTTAAAGCCCTTTTACGTATAAACTTCATGAGTTCCTTTTTTAAGGATTGTTCTGTCACATAAAATAAATTGCATTTAATCTCATACTTAGAAACATGTATAAAAAATTCATACATACGTGATCAAATCATACTAATTGTACATAAATTCTTACAAAATTTACTTGTTTGGACTTTTTTAATTTTGTCATTAACAAGCTAATTTTCCATATTTTTTTTTGTGTCATATTCCTCCCACTTTAATACCTGTATATATTCTACTAAGCTATTCAATACTATTATTAATTACATCATGAATAAAGAATATTTTTTAAATATTATAAAGAACACAGAATTAAAGAAAAATAAATTCAATCTTTAAATTAAATGGCTAGTATTCTAATTCATAAGAATTTTCTGATTGTCATCAGGTAACAATTAAATGCAGGATAGTTATAGTGCAACAGTTTTGGTTTGCTTGTGCCGAGTAAATCACTATATAGGTCAGCATTCAGTTCAACAGTTCGTCAATACTATCTTCTAACTGAAATATTTTTCATAATTCACAATTCATTTAAAAGCTTAAGATCCAATGAAATTACCTCCTGTGAGCACAAAGTGGTCGTACAAACTAAAATAAATTTGGTTCCGATCCTCCATATGAAAGCAATTACAACATAAAGCATATTGTCTATATAATCTGTATGTGTAAATAATATCAACAGAATGGTTTTTTAATCTATACGAAGCAAACCTTTGGCATTTTGTACTGCATTCATTTATAAAATAGGTCTTGTGTAAAAACCTCCGCTGAAGGCTTATTATTTTCATGAAAAATAATACGTTTCATTTGTTTCTTTATTATTTATAACAAGAAATAATATATATATTTCCACAGGCTAAAAATCATTAAAATTTTAACATTACTATTTAAACGAATTAAAAATTGTACTAAGAAATTTGTTTTTGTTATTCTGTAGGCAATATTTAAGATGGATGTACGCCTTCCGGATCAGTACTTTACTCATCCGAATTATTTGTCTGTCAAGAAGTGAAGGAAAAGGGCAAATATTCTATCTTTGTCATTCATCATAACTCAGCTATTTATTTATATCATCTGTGACAAAAATATAACTTTTAGAAAGATAAAAACTGATTCTAAATAATATTGACAATTATGATTACTTTTAAATTTTTTTGAGAATTCAATGTATACAAAAATTATTCTATATATAGTGGGCTATAAATGAAATATGATTAAATAAATGTAAATAAAAAATAATAATTATATTAATGAAATATTTTAAGATATTTTACAATCACACCTTCGTGAAATTTCAATGAAAACAAATAAAATAGAAAGTATAAAAATTTATTCCTGAATAATATTGTATTAAAAATGGTTGACATGAAGTAAATTTTATTAAAAAATAAAATTCTGTGCAATTAACGGACACCTTTCTTATATTTCCCAAAATATTTCCTTGGTTATAAGTGAAAGTTAATCACTATTGAGTGATTAAAACTGATCTTATATTTATTTCGAATTATTCAAGATAAGTGAAAAAATAATTCAAATAGCAAATATTTGACAGCAATTTTTTTTTCAATATACGATTAATCATACTATTTTGTTTATCACGTATGATGAGATTAATTTAAAATTATTTGAAAATTAGAAAATACTGAAAATACTGATCATTTTGAAAATAAAAGAATAATGAAAGAAATTTAACTGTAACGGTATTTCTTTCTTTACTTTTTAGAATTTCCATTAAGCGATTATTTGACGCAATATACGTCCGGATAAAAGAAAAGTCTTGTTTTCAGATAAGATAGCAAATCAGAAAATTTTTATTTAATCAATTTTGGCAAAACATGACTTGCGATAACATAATACCCCATTTCAAATATCTTTTCATTAGCATGAGACACCCTGTATAGAAGAATTAATTTGATCATATTTAACATTATAATAAGATAAATTATGGCCATACCATTTGCAAAAAAAGGAATTGAAAAAAAAACATGCAAGTTTAACAATAAATAATAAAAGATTATTTTCTATTAATTATATTAACTGTAAATAACAAAAGATTAAGTACTCAATCATTCAAGTAATTTAGGTGAAGAATATATTACCTCACAATCAAGGTATGCTTATAAATTTTACAATTTAATTTCTACCAAAATAAAATCTAAACGAAGAAAAAATCTTCATTTTTAGCCTTAATACAATCAACTTTTTAAAGTTTTTGCTTATCCAGGCATATTCATAAAATTCCTTGAGTTCCCTTTTGATAGATCTATAGCGGAAGTTGGTTATATGAAAACAACCATTTGATTAAACTTAAATTTCTTGATAAAAATTTTCTTTTTATAAACTAATTTTCGTGTGAATATCTAGTTTACAGATTAAATTAATGTTTTTTTTATGGAAAATTAAAATGACATATCTTTATGATTAATGCATGCATTTTTGAGATCAGATAGGTTATTTATATATAATACTGTGTCGTAATATATGGCTGTGATAAAAGATACTGTGTCATAATATATGACCTTACTCAAACAAATAAATTTTCTCTCTGAACCTTGTGCGTTTTATTATTTCAAGTTGCATTAAGACGAAAACATTGTGAATTAATATTTCACTGTGAAATAATAGTTGTCATTAACATACTAGAAAATAGATATAGCTGCTCAGTAAAATTTAAGCTATTGTTTGTAATGAAACAATTAAATTCACTGTATAATTCACTACAGAGATATATACATAAGGAGAGTTTTAAGATTAAATTTTTTTCTTCCAATAAATTGAAGAAGAAAAGCAGTTTTAATTGAAAACCTAATATGCATGATTAAACTGAATGACAATATATTAGTTTGAATAAAAATCGTAATAGTTATTACAAATAGAAAAAAAACCTGCTAAAAAAGGTTACTATTTAAAATTAGTGTTTCTTTTCTGGATGTGTAACAAAGTTTAACATTTTTAGGATAACTGGACACTTTTTAACTATAGATAAAGAAAAAAAGTATTGCAAAATGAAAAAATTCAGGATTTTTTTATTTTTAATAACGTTAAAAAATGCTTATTCTATTTTCTAAAAATGAATGCAAACATGAATACCAAAATTAAATAATAATAGAAAACAATATATTCCTTAATTAAAATTTCGCAGAAATTTTAAAAAAGAAAACTTTGTTTGTAGTTTTATTTTTTAGTTCTAATAATATGCTTTTAAGTTCAATTTGGAATACTTTTTCTTTTAAAGTCATTTTCTTTACAAAAAATAAGTAATAAAGCCTTAAAATTAATTGCATTTCTTGTTTGAGTAGTTTTAAAGCTCATTTGAATGAATTTACTATGTCAAACTTAAATTTAAAAATATGAATTCGTATTAAATGCTGAAAAAATTTATTGGTATATATTTTTAACTTAATTAGATTTGCTTTCAGTAAAACGAATTGGAGAAAAAATTACATGCCCCTGAAAAATAACGTACATCTGAACTTTACCAAAAACATGAACTTTATCGAGAACAAAACACCTCATCAGTTTTAGATCGTTTGCAGAGGGTGGAAATTTCTAACATCTGCTTTCGAAACTAAAGCATATCGTATGTCCAAGGACTATACATAATAAAACGAATAAAGAGAAGTTATTTTCAGGGTGGCATCAGTTTCATAGTCGTGGTTATACCAGCCCTTGTTAACCAGGTGCGAGGCCTATGCGACTACAATCACACACCCGCTTAAATCTCATCTGCGCAAGCTGCGCCTGAAGTAAATAAATTGGTAACAATACGGCACGTTTTTTATTATTATTCTTTCTTTTTCGTTCACTTTTTTTATCGTTTTTATCCACCCTTATCAAAAGAACTGTATCAAAAGAACGAATGCGTTCTTTTCTGAAAACACCTGGTTCACCTAAAATCAAACTTATTGTATTTAAATGTTTCTTAATAATTATTTTATTCCTGTTATAAAAAGTACTTATAATTAGTAGAAAATGATGCAAACTAAAATTATACTTAAACAGGTGGCACATTTTTGAAGTTTAACTCTTGTATTCATAAATTTAATTTAAAATGGAAATACTTATTTAATACTTATTTTATTTAAATTTAAACGAGTAATATTTTCCTTACTTAAATTTACAAAATTTTAACATTTATAATTAAATTGATTTCGGTCACATAAATTTAAAAAAATGGAAATACTTTTTTTGTAATAAATCTTCAAACTGTAATAATAATGTAAATAAATAAAAATTATGTTTTTAATTATTGAATTCATTAATAAATGAAAATGATTAATAATGTATTTGAATAATATTCCTAGTTAATAGTGTGATCTTTGGAATATTTAAAAAGTTTGAACTAAAACATAATTGTGATAATATCCAATTAAAACAAATGTAAACAAATTATTCACTGTGAAGTTGCAATAAAAATGTTTCAAATATAACAAAGTCAATAAAAAATGTTGCTAAAATTTTTTTTTTTAAATGAAAAATATATTTAATATAGAGTACGAAATATATGTATGCCTATTCTTTTTTCATAAATTAATTTAACTAAAAACAGAACAAGAATTAGTTAAAACTTCTATCACTCATCTTTATCATAAAATGACATTCTGTCAGAAAAATTTAAATTTCAAAATTAATAATTGGAAAATATTACAAAATTTAAATTGGGATTATTTATTTTATAATCCAGCAGTAATTTTAACCATTTACTTATATACTACACTGAATAAAATACTGGTAGTTCCGGTGGTACACTGCTCGAATATTATATAACTCATATTGAATAATCATTATTTTAATAGGAAGACAGAAAATAATGAACAATATGCTTGTAATTTTATTGTTCATAAAATAATAATCCAATTCAGAAAATCTCAATGCATTCACGTGTATTTTCAGCTTAAAAGTGCATTTTTTTTTTCAATATCTAATGTCAAAATTCGCTTTTCAATTAAAAATATTTAAATTAAAGTATTAAGTTCCCTTATGGAAAAGTAATAAGGCACCATTCTTTGGAATGGTAGGTCCCAGATCCGATAAGCTAGATCGTAGAGGAGTAGGAAACATATATTCCATTTTTTACACTTATTGTATATATATTTTTCGGGAAAAACTCTTGAGGTTTTCAGGTTTTTCTCAATTTCATATTCAATACAGCCAACTATATAAAATTTCTGCTTGAAAGGCAATATCTATGAAGTGACATATTGTTAAGATTTTAATCATATTTTCATGCTATAAAATTATCTAGAAAAATTATTATATTTTTAATTAATGTTTCACATTACTCATTAAACATAGTGATGAATTTGAGTTTCTTCTTCTTTGCTCTGTGGCATTTTATGAAAAGCCACAAACCCAATTTAATCTAGTTTTAATGAATTGAGTCTCCCACTTTATTGATAAAGTCTGACAGACCCTTTATGGAACTAAAGTGCAGGTCTTTAGCATTGAGGATTCCTAAAGTATTAAGCTGAACAGAGGCTAGAACATCAAAGTCAAAAATGATATGATGCGCCGAATCTTCATCCTTGTGACATTTCTTACATTTAGGGTCTTGAACCAGTCCCATAGTATGCTTCCTGAAATAATAGTGACCAGTAATGAAGCCTAAAAGGGTATGTATCTTCACTCTAGAACAGATAAGAATTTCAGAGGCTTGATCCAGTGATCATACTTTTGGCATGTTTTTGACCAGAAGAATTAAACCAAGTTTTATTCATCTCCAGCTTTTCCCATTTGAAAAGAATGCCTTTAATGGTCTTCAAATTGATACCACAAAAATGTTCCTCTCTAATAGGGTTAGAAGACGAACCCTGATTTGCCAGTCCATCCGTCTTTTCATTACCCTTAATTCCCATGTGTCCTGGCACCCAAAAAAGGGAAACCTTATTATTGGTTTCCAGTTCCCTGAGAAGGTTTCTACATTCCAGGACAATCCTAGATCTAACTTGGAAGGAATTAAAAGACTTTAAAGCAGCTTGATAGTTACTAAAGATCAGAATCCACTTATCATGGTAGCCTTTTCCAATATTTAACAAAAGACAGTCAATAATAGTTACAACTTCAGCTTGGAATACAGTGGCATACCTTCCAAGGCCCTAAAGAGGTTAACCCTAGGCGATACACCATGCCCTTCAAGTCCAGAGAAGTTATCCTTCCTAGAATTGTCCAAAAACCAGATTTATCTTGTTCTCAGTCCATTCATCCTTGGTTGGAAAAGCAACCTCAAAGGTCTTTCAAACATGTAGGTCTTCTCCATGGTGTCAGAAGGCATCATAAAAATAGGGTCCTTTATTTTCTTGGTAATAATGGTATGACCTTTAGATAAAGGTTTATCATACCATTGCACTTATAGCATCATTCGATATGCAGTCATTCTAGCAGTGCTGCATATGAAGATGTCCAAAGGAGTCAGGTCTAAAATAATCTCCCAAGCTCTGGTGGAAGCAGAGGAAACAGCTCCTGTGATACACTGGCAGGCCAGTCTTTGCAGACTCCCTAGCTTGTCCTTCACAGTTTTCTGTTCCACCTTGCATCACCAAACAATGGAGGCATACATAATGATAGGTCTGATAAAAGCAGCGTACATCCAAAACATCAGTTTTTGTTGAAGACCCCAGTTTTTACCAAGCCTCCTTCTATATATCATAATAAGATTGGTCTTCTGAGGACTAACCATCAGATTCCAGTCTTAACACTTACTGACATAAGTTAAGGCATTTTCCATTAACTTAGAAGTTATATTAAATTCTTTACCAAGGACAAGAATGATAAAGTCATCAGCATAACCTACATTGTGTTTAAATGAGGAAATTATTTAGCTGGTTCTTCATACACAAATTGCATTTGAACGTTGTTGCCTGGTGAAAAGTTGTTGTGATACTTCGTGTAAGAAGGAGAAATGCGTACCAGCACGTTTCTGACTTTAATAAAGGTCTAATTGTAGCGTACCGGGATTGCGGTTTATCTTATCGCAGTATTGCTGCTCGCGTCTGTCGAGATCCAATGACTGTTAGCAGAATATGGAATCGATGGGTTCAGGACGGTATTACGGAACGTCATGCGGGATCTCAACGGCCACCTATCGAGCCGTGAGTCAAGAAACGGGGTCGTTTGTAAGACAACAAGTGTCTGCACGAAAAGTTCGACGACGTTTGCAGCAGCATGGGCTCTCAGCTCGGAGACCATGGCTGCGGCTTCCCTTGACGCTGCGTCATAGATAAGAGCACCTTCAATGGTGTGATCAACGACGAACCTGGGCGCACGAATGGTGAGACGTCATCTTTTCAGATAAATCCAGGTTCTGTGTACAGCATCATGATGGTTGCATCCGTGTTTGGCGGCATCATGGTGAACGCACACTGGCAGCGTGCATTCGTCATCGTCATACTGGCCCATCATCTGGCGTGATGGTATGGGGTGCCATTGGATACACTTCTCGGTCACCTCTTGTTCGCATTGCCAGTGCTTTGAACAGTGCACGTTACATTTCTGGTGTGTTACGACCCGTGGCTCTACCCTTTATGCGAGCCCTGCGAAACCCTATGTTTTAGCAGGATAATCCCGACCGCATGTTGTCGGTATTGTACGGACCTTCCTTGATACGGAACATGTTCGGCTGTTGCCCTGGCCAGCACGTTCTCCAGATCTTTCACCAATAGAAAACCTCTGGTCAATGGTTGCCGAGCGACTGGCTCGTCACCAAACGCCAGTCACTACGGTTGATGAACTGTGGCATCGTGTTGAAGCTGCATGGGCATCTGTACCTGTACATGCAATCCAATCTCTGTTTGACTCAATGCCCAGGCGTATAACTGCTGTTATTACTGCCAGAGGTGGTTGTTCTGGGTACTGATTTCTCAGGATCTATCCAGCCAAATTTTTTGAAAATTTAATCACTTGTTATTTCTAGTATAATATATTTGTCCAATAAATATCATTTTGTTTTCTGCATTTCTTCCTGGTGTAGCAATTTTAATGGCCAGTAGTGTATATGAGTAACATGTATCTTCAAGAACACTATAATAATCCAGGTCCTTTTTCAAAAAATATATTTATTTTTTGTACATGTTTAGCAATATTTGCTTCCTTGAGGGAGTTAGAAAGTTTGAAATTACAAAGTAAATTATTCTTAGCTGCATTTAGGATTAGTTCCAAGATGCATTTGCATATTAAATAAAAAAAATAAGTAGAAATTTTGAAATATTCATTCGTAAATTTTCTTTTTATTGATACAATTTTTTAAAGTTTACTTAAATTATATATTTTATTAAAAAGAGACTATATATTATCATGAAAAAACTCTAAACTACTACCACACTATTTCCCCAAAGAATTCTACAGAATGAACGGTTCATGGTGAAAATCTAGAATTCATTCCACTTATAATAGGAAGAGCTTGTTATGGCAGAATTGGCGACCGCCAAGCTAACTTTTCTCCCACAGGTACATCTACATCGTTCATTAGGAAATAAACCAAGTAAATGATCCAAGGGTGGGAGATTTTCTCCTGGAAGAGACGAATCCAATTAACCGCTTGTCTGAATGCTTGAAGAAAGTCTATTGGAAAATAAACACGTGCCATTTGAATCTTGCATTACCAAATAAAAATACACCGTTTGGTGACGAGTTCAGTAGACCAAAATAATGCCCTCTTGTGTTGCTATTTGGGCTTATTCAGAAGGTGGAAAATAGAGCTAATGATACGGTCATTAATTGTTTAATGAAGCCACCTTTATATTTGTAGTCTGGTCTGAGACTAAATATTTCATTAAATGTTGGTGGGGAGCATTTGGCGTAGTTGTAATTAGGGAAGAAAAATTGAATCGATTAAATATTTTGTAAATTCGTTTTCAAAAATTAGAAATAGTTCCATATTTAAACGCGCATTAAATGTTACTACTTTTTCGTTTATTTTCTGGATAAAATGTTATAGATGCCTCGAGTTGGTGAAAACAAATGTTTTCACCAACTAGAATTTATGTTTAGTTGCTTTTAAATTAAACCATGACTGTTTCTCTTAATTGATCACATGATTTTGAAATCATAATAATTTGATTGCGAAATTTAATTGAATCAAAATTCTTTTGAATAAAGGTGTAAATAAGAAATGGATTGAGGTTATTATTATAAATTGTAGCCTATTTGTGATCTCATACCTTGTTCTTCCAGAACCAAGTTTAGATTCAGCAGAAATACTCCGAAATGGTTTATTTGATGTAATTCAAGCTATTTTGTGTAGAATTATAACTTTACTGTTTTATAGGGAAAAGTTAACTTAAAATATTGTCTAAACTTAAGATATAACTTTTATAAATATGGAAAAAATTTGTAATAAATTTTTTTACAGGTTCGAATGGGTAAAATGTGATATATATGGAGCAAAAATGGAATTTCATCAGAACTTAATATTTTATACAATCAAAAAACTTGAAAGATTTTGTCATTTACAATAACCACTAGAATCCTAAGCCTACCAAAAAGTGTCAGTTTTGTTCATAACAGTTTGCATAAAAGAATACAAAATATTATCAGGAATGTTCAATAACATCTTGAATTTTAAAACCGGGAAGGTTTCCACCAAGAACTTCAAGTAACTCCGCACAAAAACAAACTCCATAGATTTAGACTGAACCAAGTGACTCCAACATTCTGCTTTGAGCGATGCATTTTATAAGCTTTTCAAAAATTCACACTATGCACTTCAAAATAATAGAAATGATCTGATTTAGGAATGAGGCTTCCAATGGCCCAAAATTAACTTTTTTGTAATGAGGAGTATAAATAGGCTATTCATCATTGTCGTGGTATAATTATTAAAATACAGCTTTCTTTGTGTAGATCTGTAAGACTAATACTAAAAATTTGTATTGTTTCTTGCATTCTGACTTAAAAATACATCCTCACAGCTCTACATTGTTTCTCCACATATATCTATGTTAAAATCCATTACTTAGAAAGAAAATTCTAAAAAGAAGAATCAAGAAGCTATATTTTGAAAGATTTATGTTTTAAAGCTAAGCTAACATATAGCTATTAGCAAAACTAAAGATAGAGAATTGTACCCCAATTAAAATCACAGCCTTGAATTTTAATTTGGTACATTCCTAATAAAAATAGATCTGACAAATGTCATTTAATGGGGATAAATTTTAGCTTAAAATCCGAAGATTTTAAATAGAAAAAAAGGAATCCACATAAGTGTAAAACAGAAACCATAACTCCATAACTCCCATTTATAAAAGTTTGTATTTAGAGAAAAAAAAAACTATTTTTAGTGACCAATTGCAATTACTGACAGCTCTCCCACTCAATTCATCCTGATTTTTAACATAACATTTTCTTTATCAGCGTGGGTGGTAGAAAACCATTTGCATTGTTCTTTTTTTAAAAATACGTGACTATATAATATACGTTTAAAAATACTTCATTGAATTTCAAAACATACTCAGAAAAGAGTAAGAAATGATATTTTTTGAATAAAAAATATTCCACCTTCGCAAAACGTAAGAAATGATAAAACTTCAAGTCAAAGAGTTGCATTTCATATATATTTATCTAAAAGCTCAAAACAATGTTTGCAGTTAACTATATTTCAAAACAACTAAAAACATGCACCACATTTTATAATACTGATTTTAATAGTAAAAGTGTTTTAATCATAAGGGATTCATCAGAATTATTTTGTTACATTTTTATTTTCAAGTTTTTTTTTATTTAATATAAAAAGGTTTTTAAAATAAAAGTATTCATTTTGTTTATAAATAAGAGGAAAATTAAACGCATTTATTGTTTAAAGAAAAGAGAAATAAGTTAATATTTCTGTCCTAATCTGCTTTAAAAGTAATTTGCCTGAAGCAAATTTATACTGAATTATCATGATAAAAATTAAATTAAATATGTTTAGTTAAATCTTTGCATAATTAAGACTTTTTATCTGAAAGAATATATAAAATTCTTAAAATCAAAAGCAATATTATTAATTATCATTTGACTGAAGTTGTTAAATTATTTAAATATATCTAATGATATAATGCTTTTTTTGTAAAAAAAAAAAAAAAAAAAAAAAAAAAAAAAAAAAAAAAAAAACTATTTTGTGAAAATTTTTTTAAAATATTATTTTTCAATAATTATCCGTAAAACACGTGTGGTAATATATTTTAGAATTTATTTCTTAAAACAGCAAATCAAAATCATCACATACTATTTTCCTAAGCAATTATTTGTGTAATAAAGTATAAATAAAATATTACATAAAAACTAAACTACTAGGAAATTTATGTATAATAAAACACAGAACAAAATAGATTAAAGATGCCTTTGCTTTTAAAACTATGCAAACAGGTTTTAATTTGAGTTTAACTATAAAGATATATCTTAATTGAAAATAATCTATTTAAAGTACTTTTTGATAATATTGACGCATTCTACAAGAGGGAAGAAAATAATTTTTAATTAAGATATAGCTTACCTATAAAACTATTTGCATTAAAAGTCTTTTAAATATCTATATATTTATTAAAATATATTAAAACAGATAATTATCACAAGTGTATTTATATACGTAATTTTCATGTTATTACTTGATTAAATCAAGATTTCTTTTTGACTGTTAAAATTTTTTTACATCTTATTAAGTAAAAGTTTTATTTTAAGGGAGTTAAAAATGCTTAGAATAAACGAAGGAAATAAAATCTAATAAATTACTGAAAGTCGAGAACTCAATATGACAATAAAGTTTTGTGAACTTACTTCTAATACAATAAATAAATTGAAGTTTACAGATTAAATAATTTTAATAAAGAAAAATTTAAAAATAGTATTGAGTGAAGAACTACATGAAAGTGTAAAATATAGCAAAAGTCCCTTTAAAATTTAAATAAAAACCTATAAATTATATATTACTTTTTCTGAAAATATGTATTTGAACTGTAAAAGAACAGTAGCCAATTGCAATTTTTTGAAACATTATTTATTAAACTCATATTATTTACGTTGTATTAATTGTGCATATCAAGCAGTATTCCTAATGAATAACTTCAAAATTTGTATCAAACTACTGACTTTCGGTTTTTCTCATCCAAATTTGATTTAAAAAAATGGAAAACTTATGAGAATCTAAAATCATCGTATAATTCTAAGCCTCTAATTTATAAAGTACAAGGGTTTCAATTACTCTGGAAAATAATCTTGAATTAGAATATCTAGTTTAAATAATTGTTAGAAATTAAAAAATAATCCATTGCTAGCTGCTAATTTACTAATAATAAGCAGTAAAAAATTAACTTTCTGATAATTTTTTTCAAGTATATTAGGGTCTACTCAATATAAAATTATTGCTATATTTAGTTGAATATAATAATTATTACATGCAATATATTTTAATACATTTTATTAAATTAGATTTCACTCAAAGGCACTTTTGCTTACAAAATTGTTAACATAGTTAGCACATAACTATAAAATGAAACAAGATTTTTTTTCTAATGATAAAAAATATATTTAAATTTTTTTTTTTTTTGTCTAGATAATAATTGACACTAATAAAATCGAATAGTTATTTATATTTAGATTTTAATAACAATATGACAAATTCTAAATTTTCTTCAAAAATTTCTAAATTTTAAAGATTTTATTAACTTTTAAAGTAAGAAAAAGATATAAAAATGTAAACATTAAGATAATTTTTAAATGCAAATAAAGTCCACATTTAACATTATAGTTACATTTAACATTATAGAAAATATGACTAAGGTTAGTAAAATGATAAAAATAAATTACATTTACTCACTTATTAAAGATATAAAAGTTGCCAATTTAATTAAAAGTTACCAAATTTTAAAATTTAAAATTTCATTCTTTGCCATGATATTAGAGATATTAAGAAACTTTATTAATTATTTAACTTCAAAAAATTTTATCTGGAAAGTTTTATTTAAGTAATAAGAATATCATATACTGATAAATCATAAATATATAAAAATTGGACCTTAGTTAAACATTGTTTAAAAAACAATCAATACTAATCATTTTAAATAAAGCAATGCCAGTTTTAAAATCTTACTAACATTTTTATTAAATATTACGATTGAATTAATAGATCAGCGAATCCAAAGCAAGATTGGAATTTTAGAATTCTAATAATTTTCCCCCAATTTCAATTTTCTGCATATTTAATTAAAAAATGTTCAGAGATTTAATTCGAAATTTTAATAAAAGTAATTTTATCTGTTTCATTGAAAATATAATTTAATGTTAGTTATTGTTTGATAATAATTTAAAAAGTTTTGGTTTTTATTTTACGAAGACTGACAACACAATTTATATATATTTTTATTATATAGAGAATTTATTTTAATATATTATATATTTATATAGAGAATTTATACATAAAAAGTTTAAATTTTTAAAAAAAAATTTAAAAAATATACTGTATAGACTTTTTATTTTTTCATCTCTCTATCGCGTTTTAATCTATCATTTCAAAAACTCTAATATTAATTTTAAATTGCTCAAAGCTCTTGTTTCTAATTCCAAAAAACAAAATTTGAGTTTAAAGACATGAAACCTTCAGCAATATTTTCTCTTAAAAGAAAAAAATTCAAGTTCTTCAATTGAATAATTTTATCATATTTCCATTTGAAAGCAAAAGCATATCTACTTTGCTTTTTCATTAAATAATTATAAACTTTAAAAAACCTCATTATTTAATTTATTCATCTTCTTATGCAAATTTAACACTGTTCTTTTGCACAATTCTTGTATTTTTTATTCCCATAATTTTGTATAAAATATACAGAAGATTCAATTATATTTCAATTAAGAATTCGGAAAACTAAATAAGAGCTCGTGCATTTTATCGCTCGTATATATGTAAAAGATTTTTATGTTCCTTCATTTAAAAAAATTTCCCCTTTTAACTAAATATTTTCTCCATTTAATATTCTTATGCAAAATATTTGAAAAAGTCAATTGTTTTTCAAGAAAGAATTTTTCATGTTTGGTAAATTTTTTTTTTTTTTTTTTTTTTTGTTCTTCATTCTCATTATTCTGATGAAAATGATTCGGAAGATACCATCTCATTCAGAATTTCTAGAATCTAAATTACATTTTTGCTTCATTTTTCTTCGTGTTGCTCTTCTAGAAAATATTCAGAAAATAAAATTGTGCTTAAATTAATTATTCTTATTATTAATCATTAATTTTTTATTTTGGCCATAATATATTTCCCTCAAAAAAAAAATTAAATATTTCAATGGTACTTTCAATAAAAATTCTGATTTTTTTTAATTATTTTTTCGTCATAAGTTATTTTTATTGGGTAAATTATTTTTAAGTTCTTTGTCTCAACATTTTTTTAATTATTTTTGCTTGTCTTATGCAAAATATTCGTAAGATTTAGCTGTGCACCCACTAAGAAGTTTTAAAACTAAATATTCTTTTACTTAAAAGATTCAGAAAATTCCCTTTTTTTTCAATTAAGTATTTAATACTACCCAAATGTTTGAATCATCTTAATTAATTTTAAAAAGATTTAAATGGAAACTTTTAGACTTAGTGTGTGAATTCAGATGTCAAAGAATCAATTTCAATATTTCTTGTTTAATTAAGAAGAAACAAATTTCAATTTTTTTAAATCTCTGACTTAAATATTTTGAAGAAAACAATTAATAATCTTTTAGTAAACTGATTAAATAATCTGCATTTCGTAATAAAAAGAAAAAATGCAACTTTCCAATGCATTGTTTGCTTGAAAAATATTTGGAAAAATTATTAGATAAATTTTTTAATTTTAAAATTTATAAATTTATATTAAGAGAGATAAAAGTTTTATGAATAAACTCATATATTAACGTATTTCCTAATAAAAACTTTACTTATTCAAAAGCTTCAAACTTAGTATATCAACGAATAGTCTTAAAGTTAAGCGAAAGAAATTTAATGTAAATATGTATTTACATTTCCATAAGAATGTGGATTTAAATAAAAAAAAATCATTCATATCATTATTTTAAAATCATTTATCAGCTTAAATATAGTTATTAATAACAAAATCAATCATTTTAAGTATTTAATTTATTCTATTTTCGTTATTTTACCTTCTATTGTGTGTGGGGAGTACTATTTCATTGTCACAAAATGTGACATTAATGATGCGAGCATCAAAAGGTGTGAATGATCCACTCCCAACTTCTTTTAGAAAGAAGAAATTCAATATACATAAACTTGCTCTTTAAGTGGACACGAAAAAAACCGCAATTAATAATCTGAATTTATTTCCTTTTCTTCCTTTGCATGGTATTTTTAGAAATTTAACATTCTAAAGTAACACAATTATAGTTACTAGTAACATTTTGTTTGTTACTGCTTTTTTTCTTTTCATACATCTTATTTTTAGAAGTACAACGTTTAAATTAGATATTTTTAATATAATTTACCTTTTGCTTCCTGTTTATTTTTCTTCGTACATATTACTTAAAAATAATATTTTGACAAAATGATAATTCAGATTATCATTTAAATTTATCAGATTCCTTATTAGTAAATTGATAGCCCATTTGGATTATTTTATTTGTGACTGTTAATGTGTTTAACCTTCTTTTTAAAAATTACATGAAAATATAACTGTTTTGGTACCACTGAAGCTAATCTGAAATATATCCGGAATTTTTAAGCATCATTGTATACGCATAATCTTTCGTATAAGAAAAATTATGCAGCGAATCTTACAAATATCATTTTTTTCTTACACATTATTTCTAAAAATGTCTCAAGACTTTTATAATATCTCTTTCACACTTATTTTTTCTCTTACACATTGTTTAACAAAGAATAGCGTTTCCAAAATACTGTTATAATCACTAGTATGATTGAAACTAATCTAACATATGCTTTGTAAGAGAGCTGTTCAAGAATTTCCATTTCTTAGAAGCATGAAGTAAAGAGTATGTAAAGGCAAAATATCACTGAATATAATGAGAGGTATCCTTTGCCTCTGCTCATCTTACAGAGTGGCTGGTGTTCTTATTTTGTTGGAAGTGAATCTCTTTACTTTAAATAGTAAAACACCTACAGCGGCACAAACAATTGAAGATACACCTTACTTTTACTTTATAAATCCTACTTTCAAGCGAAATAACACATTAACTAGAATTGCAAACTTAATTTTATTCTTAGACAAAAGATATAATTAACAATAAAAATAAAGAAAATTCAATGACAAAATTCTAAAAGAAAAATTTTTAGCGGCATTTCAAATAAACATAAGCAAATTTCTACCTCAAAAAATTGAGGATACACCAATGCAATTTTTGTTATGTATCACATACAAAGGCAGTGTTAATATTTCGTTGCATGTCCTTTGGCTTTTATAATGTTCTCCAAACGTTTTGATACAGATTAGACCAATTTTTGGTGGTATCTGAGGATATTTTATCCCATTCATCTTGTAAACTTGCTTTAAATGGGCTTTGTTCCAAATTTGGTGTTTTTGGACCTCTGTTTCGAGTGTGGCCCACAACTTTTCTATGACATTGTTGTCAGGGGACTGTGGTGGTGTGCACAACTGCTGTTTACAATGAAAAAGACACCACATTTTGACATTATGTGCCATATGTTTGGGGTCATTGTATTGCTGGATTATAAAATTTCCATCTAAACCCAATGTTTTTGCACTTTTTTTAAGATTGTTGCGGAATATATCTATATAAAGCTTATGATCCATTATGCCATCTATAAAAACTGAATTTCCTACCCCATTTGAAGCCATACAACTCTAAACCATCATCATGTTTAACTGTAGGAAGTAAATTTTTTGGATCCAAAGCATTGTTCGGCTTTCTCCAAACGCTCCGACGACAATAGCTTCCAAAAATGTTGAATTTACTTTCATCACTAAATATTACTTAATTATATTATTCCAAAAATTATCTGTCTTCAATTGATGAGTTTTTGCAAACTCCAAACGTTTTTTCTGATTTTCTTTCGAGAAACTCAACAGTTATATCCAGCATGTCTAATCACATTTCTCACGATTTCACCGCTTAAACTTCTACCCATTATTCGAGAAGCTTCTGCAGCTAGTTTGACTGCACTTAGTTTAGGATAAATCTTGATATCTTTCAAAATTTTCCTTTGGCTACATCACTCAGAATACGTTTCCTTCCCACCCCACTTTTATTTTCAATTAATCTATCTCTTTTAAATCATCCAATGATTTTCTGGGCACACGAGTTGCTTCTACCGACAATTTCAGCTATTTCACGCTAAGATTTTACTATCTTAAATGACCTTAATTTAAATTTTCTTACATCAACACTGGTCTTTCTCTGAGGAGCCCTTTTCAATTTAAATTTGCACAAAAGACAAAAACAACAGTTCAAAAAGTTTAAAATAACATTGCCCAAACTTAGATTATTATAGTAGCAAGCAGAATAAAAATTTAGTGCTAATTAAACAAAAATTTTATTGGTGTATCCACAATTGTTTGAGGTAAAAATTTGCTTACGTTTATCTGAAATGCCTCTGAAAATTTTTCTTTTTGAATTTTGTCATTGATTTTTCTTTAATTTTAATGATAATTAAATCTTTTGTTATGTCTGAGAATAAAGTTACGTTTGCACTTCTAGTTAATGTGTTACTTCGATTGAAAGTAGGATTTATAAAGTAAAAGTAAGGTGTATCTTCAATTGTTTGTGCCACTGTATATATTTTACTGTTGTTGAAAACTGTTAAAATGGACTCATTTCTGGTAAATTTGAGTGTTTATCATTAGAAAAAAATTGTAGAAAAATAAATTTTTTTAAAATGTGATTTTGAAGCAGAAAATATTTCATCTTCTGCATTTCTTGCTAAACCTTACAAATCTAATAAAAATGATTTTTAAAACAGAAACTCATTTAAGGTATTTATGTTTTTATAAAAGTACCTTATCAATTTAAGTCTTCTCGAATTTAAAATATATGAATTCAAGAGATGTTATAACTGAAAAGTTGTTTAGGTGGTTGCATCTTAGCTGTTTTTATCATTTGTTTTCCTTTGATAAGTTAGGTAAAACTTATTCAGCTCATAATATACAAAAGTATTATAGCTTGCTTGAGCCACATTTTACGAAACGTAATGTATGTTGTCATTGATTTCAGTTTTCTACTCACAACTTAACCATTTATTATTGGCTGTAAGTATTTTATTACGATGAAACAATGGCAATAGAAAGCAGTCCCATTTAAATAACTTATCCAAAATCATTGTGTCAATATAATATAATCCAAAATGTACAAAGATAGTAATTGGAAACTCTCAAACATGTTATGAACTGTAAAATGCTCAATAAATTCTAACACGGCTAAACACATCTCTGTTATAAAAAAGAAATCAAATTAGTCATATAATACTACACTACACCATATTTTTGGTAACTGTTTAATCAATGGCAATCAAGGAGGGTAAACCACTTAATTCTGACAATTGTTTTAACTGGTAACATGAATGAAGATTAGACTGAAATAAAAATAGTAGTTGTAGTAGAAACATTGCTTGAATTTCAGTGCTCGTATACTCATTTGTAAGAAATTGACATGACTGATATTATAGCATTCAGTAAAATACGGCAAAATGTCAACAATGAAGGATGAGAGACTCTATAACACAACTTAGTGAATCATTCTAAATACCATGACTTATAATTAAAGATGCCTGTTATTTGCTGTGATTCAAATCACTTCGTTTATCCAACTTTTTCACAAATGGTTTATACAATAATCATTTGCAGATGTGTTCTAAATGTTACGTAAGAATGTAAGCCTAAAACAAAAGTCTTCAGGAAATTTCAGGTTGAGAATATTTACTCAGCAATCAATGAATCAAATTTTTCAACAACGCATTTTAGTTTAAAATACTTCATCATTTTCAACTACACGTAAAAAAAAATACACATTTTTTCAGATATTGAGAGCAGCAATATATATGACGTGCATTCCCCTTTTAACTCATCATTTGTCGCGTGACAAACTTATTTCCTACCATCCACTTATACAACAAATTTCAGTTACGATTTTTAAATATTATTTTTCATAAAAGTATAAAAAGTT
This sequence comes from Latrodectus geometricus, assembly GCA_026290005.1. NCBI lineage: Eukaryota > Metazoa > Arthropoda > Arachnida > Araneae > Theridiidae > Latrodectus > Latrodectus geometricus. The sequence continues at coordinate 623,218 of JAPDSC010042342.1, forward strand.
CTATCAAATCGTTTTCTTTTAATAATTATATGCATTTGAAAAGGAAAACTTGAAAGTATTTTAGTTCTGTTGAAAATTTGATTTATTGAATTTTAGATTGTGGATGAAAGCAAATATCGCAATTTACCATATTAAATCTCTCAATATCAAACATGATATTAATTTAATTCTGCATCATTACTATATTATTAATTTTATTTTTTATATATTATCGTTGGATTTTTGAATTAAATAGCAAATAGTGTATGTTACGTTATACACATATAATAATGGGCTTAAAAAGTAATTTAAAACATTTAAGAAGCATTTAAAATATTAAAATATTCAAAACATTTAAACATCCAAAAAATTTAAAAAGAATTTAAAATGATTATAAATATATCCAAAACATTTAAGTGTCAAAAACATTTAAAAAGCATATAAAATGTGCTATTCTCAAGTACCGGGTGATCCAAAAGTCAGGACGAACTTTAAAAATGAATAATTCGAAAACGAATCACGATATAAAGATGCGGTTTGCACCAAACGGATGAAAAAAAACCGGGTTTTGTGTGGCAATGAAAAAAAGTTCTATTGGCGACCAACAGATGGCGCTATAGTGTTTTATTGCAACAAAAGATGATTTACAAATGAAAAAAATGATTAATGAAGTAAGATTAATTACAGTTAATTAGTACCTACTACAGTAAATGTTCAATGTGCTGTCCATCATTCAGAAGTAAAGCTGTGAGACGAGTCACCACACCATTCACAGCATGTACTAGCATTTCTTGTGTTATAGCAGACACATTTTGGTGCTGGCATCTTTCAGTGCCGCTCGTGATGCCGGTTGGTCGCGGTACACTTTTGACTTCAAGAAGCCCCACAGCCAAAAGTTACAGGGTGTGAGATCGGGAGACCTTGGACGCCATGCGTGATTAAAGTAGCGACTGATAATGCGATCCTCCCCAAATGTTGAGTGTAGCAGTCGTTGCACAGGCAGAGAAATATGAGGTGGTGCTCCATCTTGTATAAAGGTGACAGTTTGGAGTGCCTGTCGCGCTTGCAGTTCAGAAATAATGCTGTTCTGTAACAGTGCTAGATACCGCTTACCGGTGACAGAAACTGTTTAGAAACCTGTCTGTGTGACTACCTCGAAAAAAAATGGACCAATTATGAAATCAGCAGTGAAGCCACACCAGACTGTCACTTTATGCTGTTGCAAGGGTACCTCAAAGAATGCATGTGGATTTTCTTTGGTCCACACTCTACAATTATGGGTGTTAATAGCACCAGAGAGTGTGAAATGTGCTTCATCTGTCCAAAGCACAGTGTGAAGCCAGTCGTGATGCTCTTCCATCTTATTGAAGACCAATTTCGCAAAATGTCGGCGAGATTCGAAGTCAGGAGGTTTCAGTTCTTGGTTATGTTGCAACATGTAGGGATATTGCTGCAAAGTTACTCGCAGCGGTCTCCAGACACTTCCGTACGACACTCCTGTCTGCCTCGAAACTTCTCGAGCACTGCAGCACTCCCCATGTGCAGCAACCGCCGACATGGCTTGCCACGTCTGCTCCACTGTCGTGGCAAAAGCAGCTGCATTTGAGGGACGTCCACTTCTTTGACGTGACGCCAAAGAACCTGTAGCTTAAGATTTTTTCACAATTTTTTTCAATGCAGAAGACGTTATTGGTCTTTGCTATCTCGCATACCTTTCATGTAGCGATATGCTCGCAATGCCGCAATGGCACTTTCCGAATTCTTATAAAACAGTTTAACTAAGAGGGCTTTCTCAATTATGGTCAGCATTTTGATGCATACCAGCTTCGACTACCATTACCTTCTGCAGTTGCTTCTTTTTATATCGTATGTTGCTTTGCATAATTCTACATCAGAATGTTGCTTTGCATAATTCTCCGACAGCACCATCTGTTGGTCGCCAACAGAACTATTTTTTTTTTCATTGTCACACGAAATCTGGTTTCTTTTCTATCCGTTTGGTGCAAACCGCATCTTTATATCGTGATTCGTTTTCGAATTATTCATTTTTAAAGTTCGTTATGACTTTTGGATCACCCGGTATTTTATAGAAGTGTTAAGTAAAAGGTTTCATCATAATGGATAACCAAATGTCTGAAAATTTTGGAGAGCTGTCACATACTGTTTAAAGATAGTAAGCTGTATTCACATGTAACAAGTTAGGAAAATTCGGTAAACTTTCAAGTATGCTCCCTAATAGATATGCATGCATACAGCAGAAAAATACAGCTTTTACTTCCCATTGTCAAACAAGGTCTGAAATCAAACCCACGATTTTCCGCTCAAAAAAGAACTATCCTATTGAAGGGCAACGTTGGTTTGCTGCATCTTTCTGTCCCAATCTTTTCGAGAGCAATGTTTCAATATCTGAAAAAAAATTGTATTATATTCATTACCAACATTTTCAGTATATAAAGAAATATGAAATTCGAAAATTCACTATTTATAAGTGATTATGTAATTTTTATACAAATGTATGATAATTTTTATAAAAATATATGACTTATTCTGATTACTGAAGATTAAAAAATAATATAAATAAAAAAGTGAAAACTTAATGTTAAAGTTTTATTGTTAAATGTCTTTGAAAGTTGTCAGTTATACTTAAAATAAAATATGCTTAAAATAAAAAATGATCAACTTAAAAAAAATTAATTCCAAGCAATTATTAAACACTCAGTACTTAAATAATACTGACAATTTAAATATTTATTCACAGCACCCAGTACTCAATTAATACTGATTTCAAATGTAGTTTTTTAATTTTTTTTTACCAAACTATTTATTATCTAATTAACACTAGATCTTGAAAATAGTAAAAAGTGAGATGAATCTGGAACAATGTTTTGATTTTATTATGTTCATGATAGAAAAACATTTATTTACAATCTTACGTTGCTCCAAATATATAGCTGAATCAAGTAAGTTTAGAAAATTTCTAGATGACACTATTTTTCAAAATTCACATAATTTTGATCACGCAACCTTAATTATACCCAGATTTACGAATTATTGGGTAATGGTTGCAAAATCTAATGACGGTGAGAGCAATGAAATAATTTGCCAATACAACATTCTGCATTTACAATATTCTGTCAAACTTCGCCAAACTCTTAAGAAATAGTCAGCGTTCTGGCCTTCAATTCAATAAATCGTGGGTTTGATTCCTACCTATAGTTTGATAGCTTTTAGTGATTTGGAATCCAGTTTAAACCAAAATCCTTGCAAAATCAGTTCTCGCGAAAATTGATTGGAAAGAGAGATAAACTAATCAGTTGGTGGAATTCCTATAATTCAGGAAGAATATTGATATTTCGTTCCTGATGTTTCAAGAAATTTTACAATCCTCTTGGAAAATAGTTTGAATAAACCATCCATTCAACTTTCCAGATTTTTCTTTGACTGATATACTCTTCAAATTTTGTTATCAAAATTACCAATTTCGGGAATATAGCAGTCATAGAAATATAGCAAGTCTTTCGAAACTGTTGATAAAATTTATAAATTGTTGCATGAAGTTTTATTCATCTAAACTTAAAAAGTAAACAAATCATTTTGCAATATAGCCTTAAATTATTTTTATCCGGTTCCTCTTCAACATCAAAGTACATAGCTTAAAATGGCCCTTTAAATTGTTAATATTGCGCATTATTAAAGGAATAATCTGACGCTGATAAAAAATTAAATGTTTATATATATAAAAATTTAGTTATAAAATTATACAATTTTTTTCATTAACCAAATTAAAATCATTAAGTAAAAATATTTACATGAACTTACAAAAAATTGTTTTAAGGGAATGATTTACATTAGGGATAATTATTTTTTTTACCAATCCAATGTCTACAGAACTCACTGGCGAAAATTTTAGTCACCTTAAATTGCTTTTATTAAATCCCCATATTTGTTTCTGAAAAAAATCTGCTATTGTTTAACCTTATCATTTTACTTTAATTGAAATAATAGCATATTTGTTGTTACAGTAAAATACAATTTCTTAATTCAAAAATTATCAGGAATACTGATAAAATATAAGAATGCAAATATTCACAGCCTAAATTAATATATATGCAATAATTTAACTTTGTGAACATATCTACTCTTTCAAAATATTTTAAAATTTAATCTTGTTTTAGCTTTAATATTTTAGAGTAAAAATAAAACTTCTTTGAAAGTCGGGTGATCGAAAAAAGAAACTTCTTTTGTGAAATTTTCTTCTAGATTTTCCACGATTTTACCGCTCCTCTGGTCTACTCTTGTTAGTAACTGACCATAGTAATTTCGCCTGAAAGTAATAATTATTTTTTCAAATTTTTTTCCAAAGCGAATTTTTTTTTTATAAATGTCTAATATAATGGCAACGTAATTTTACTACATTCTTTAAAAAAATCTGAAAACGACAGTAAAATTGAAACAATTTAATGTGTTCTTCAAACATGTTTTTCGTAAAATGCTATCTGATTAAGATTATTCATTTTGTTTAATTTAATAAATATGTTCTTTCAAAAACTCAGACAAAGGAATAGTAAAATATGTTTTAGTCAAATCTATTAACCAACCAATTGGATTTTCATTGATTATTTAAATCAGTGAAAAGAGTCTAATTAAAACTATTTTAATTAGATGTCTTTTCTTTTTAATCTCGCCTTTCTCTCTTTTCACCTTAATTACTAATTTTAACATTTTCAGACTTTTCGATTTTTTAAAGTGATTTTTAACATCACAAATTACAGAACTATGCAAATTTTTAAGAAACATGTGTACGGATGAAATGTGTGATAGCATACTGAACACACAATGTGTTTCTTACACTCTGAGATACATTTTAAGAGGAATCTGGCAACAATGTCTCATAGTGTTGAAATAAAATAAGTCAACTTATTGTAAAATCAAGAAGTCAACTAGTAAACTTTTTCCTGACTGCTATCACAATAGAAATAGGATATTATTTTCTATGACTGTATAGCAGATATGCACACAATTTTCTTTAAGGCCTTGAGAGCAATTACTTAACCATCTAGACTAATCAATATCTTGTCTCTAAATTATAGTATATTTTTTGTGTGAAAAGCCAATTAACATTGGGAAATAAGAAAACCAGCATCAACAGTTTCATTTATTAAATCTATTAATTTCAGTTTTCCCAGTGTGTCCACAACTGATTAAATTTTATCTTTCGAAATTTGTGAGAACAGGCTGATGTAAAAGATTGTGTTTGTGAGACAAGGACCCCGACAATGAGTACAAACTTCTTACCAGATGAGGAAATGGACCCCTCGTGGAGGGGTGGGGGCCGTATTGAAAGGTGAGTCGGATAAAGGTGGGAAATGAAGACGCGTGGCCATTCTGTTCTAGTTCACTCTTCACCGTCCGGGGGATCCCTTCCTCTTTTATTTTTATTTGATATTTTTCAACCCTGATCTACAATACGCTCGCAGACGCACAGATGGATTTCACTGTGAGCAGAATTCTTGGCTGTGTAAACCAAATTTGGCGATGAATCGCTACTTTAGATTTTATCATATATAATCTGTTGAAGAAATTGCTGTCACAACTAAATTTTTTTAAGGTTATTTCGAAATATATTTAAATAAAATTACGGTAAAAATGTCATAAATTCTTCTTTGATTAATATCAAGTTAACTAAACATCAAGAATTAAGCAGATTTTATTATTTTTATTTTTTGCTGTTTATTGTTTTACTCGTCTAGATAACAAAAAATTGTGTTGACATGACATTTCACGCGCGAGTGGTCTTTTCCTTCATAACTTTTAATTCTTTCTATTCTAAGAGATAAAATTATATCCTTTCCACACTCTTCCTTAAATAATAAAAGAAATTCTTACATCCAATCACTAAAATAAGTGAAACTTACTTTGAGTTAGTGAGATAATCACAAAATTATAAATATATAAGCTAGTTTAATATTTTATTATTTTGAATGCATATAGTATAGTAAAGGTTTTATATTAAGAAAATTTGTTTTAATGTCTGATGTCAATATTAAGCATATTCTCATTTCAGTTTCGTCCATTTTAAATTTAAGAGAGTAAGTACAGTTACAGTTATTTTTTTTGTGATTAACATTATGTTTAAGTTATGAACTCAATAAATGAAATATAAAACAGGCAGAATTTTCTGCATTTATGAACTATTCATTATTTATAGCTTCTATTGCTATTTGCTCGTTAAGAAATGTTAGTAAAAAATGTTTTAACACTATTTTGAATTTATTTATTGCGATAAAGAAATTTATTAAATTCAGAAAGGAAGTTACAGAAAATTCTTTACTCTCAATACTTTAACTTTATCTTTTACTTTTTTACTAGAGAATTAAATAATTTTTGTTTTTCAAGAAAAAAAATTAGAGCTGAAAGCAACAAGATTACTCTCAGATAATTAAGTCAACTGGAAATAAAATTTTTATCCTGATAACACTGACTTGTTAGTTTCAATTCAGTGATAATTTCTTTTGAAACAAATTTACAATTTGAAGACCGAAAATTTGCTACTTATTCTAAAATATATAAATCAGCATAGATTTCCACATCATAAATATTTAAAGAAGCGTGTATAAAATATCTTATGTCATTGAGCACATATATCAGTTTTTTGTTCTTGATATGTCTTCAAATATAATGTACATATGGCATGGTCAATGCCATTAGTTGGTTATTAACTGCTATCAATTATTTTGAAAAATTACCTGATCAAAGATTGAATCACATTGGGCAAAGTTTTGCATAGTGTTTGACAAAAGAATTTTTTAAGGATCTAAATCAAATGAGAATAGATAGATGGAACCATAACCATTCATTGGTAATGCCTTAAAAATCTGCAACAGGAAGTTTAAAGTTAGCAACTGATATTGTTAATACTGGCATATTACCAGCAATATTTATAATAAATTTCAAATATTACTGAATAACTGTTGAGATATTATTGAGATAAGTGTATACAACATATATGTTCTGTAATTACAGTATATAGCAGTACACCATGCAGTGCAGCGATTTTTATTGATTTCTGCAAATATTTGAAAAGGACAATTTCATCGTTCTTTAAACTTCCTCAATCTTCGTCCAGAGAATCAAGCTTATAGCGTCTCAGCTACAGTGGCACAAACAATTGAAGATACACCTCACTTTTACTTTATAAATCCTACTTTCAATCGAAGTAACACATTAACTAGAAGTGCAAACGTAATTTTATTCTTAGACAGTACAAAAGGTTTAATTAACATTAAAAATAAAGAAAAATCAATGACAAAATTCTAAAAGAAATATTTTCAGAGGCATTTCAAATAAACATAAGAAAATTTCTACCTCAAAAAATTGAGGATACATCAATGAAATTTTTGTTTAACTAGCACTAAATTTTTATTCTGCTTGTTACTATAATAATCTAAGTTTGAGCAATGTTATCTTAAACTTTTTGGACTTTTTATTTTTGTCTTTAGAAGTTGGTTCTGCGAATTTACAGTCGCAAGTTTAAATGGAAAATGGCTCATCGGAGAGAGACCAGTATTGACGTAAGAAAATTTATATTAATGTTATTTAAGAATGGAAAATTTTATCGTGAAATAGCTGAAATTGTCGGTAGAAGCCACTCGTGTGTCCAGAAAATCATTGGAAGATTTAAAATCGATGGATTAATTGAAAATAAAAGTAGAAGAGTAAGGAGAAGTATTCTGCGTGGTATAGCCAAACGGAAAATTTTGAAAGATATCAAAATTGATCCTAAACTAAATGCAGTCAAACTATCAGAAGAAACGTCTCGAATAATGGGCAGAAGTGTAAGTTCTGAAACTGTGAGAAATATGATTAGACATGCTGGATATAACAGTCAAGTTGTTCGAAAAAAACCATTATAAGCTTACAAAATCAGAAAAAGCGTTTAGAGTTTGCAAAAACTCATCAATTGAAGACAGATAACTTTTGGAAGAAAGTTATATTTAGTGATGAAAGTGAATTCAACATTTTTGGAAGCGATTGTAGTCGGAGCGTTTGGAGAAAGCCGAACACTGCTTTGGATCCAAAAAGTTTATTTCCTACAGTTAAACACGGTGATGGTTTGGAGTTGTATGGCTTCAAATGGGGTAGGAAATTTAGTTTTTATAGATGGCATAATGGATCATAAGCTGTATATAGATATACTCCGCAACAATCTTAAAGAAAGTGCAAAAAAAATTGGGTTTAGAGGAAATATTTACATTTCAGCATGAGAAAGAACCTAAACATATGGCACGTGATGTCAAAATGTGGTGTCTGTTTCATTGTAAACAGCAATTGTATACATCACCACAGTCCCCTGACATCAATGTCATAGAAAATTTGTGAGCCACACTCGAAACAGCAGCCCAAAAACACCAAATATGGAACAAAGCCCATTTAAAGTAGGTGTTACAAGAAGAATGGGATAAAATATCTCCAGATACCACCAAAAAATTGTCGAATCTGTACGAAGGCGCTTAGAGGACATTATAAAAGCCAAAGGACCTGCAACCAAATATTGACACTGTCTTTGTATGTGATATATAACAAACATTTTATTGGTGTATCTTCTATTTTTTAAATTAGAAATTTTCTTATGTTTATTTGAAATGCCTCGGAAAATTTTTCTTTTAGAATTTTGTCATTGATTTTTCTTTATTTTTAATGTTAATTAAACCTTTTGTTATATCTAAGAATAAAATTTCATTTTCACATCTAATTAATCTGTTATTTCGGTTGAAAGTAGGATTTATAAAGTAAAAGAAAGGTGTATCTTCAATTGTTTGTGCCACTGTATATTCGAAAATATTTTTGAAAAGTACGAATCAGATTCTTACTTATATTACTTGGTACTGCAGATCATCACTTCCCAATATCAAATTAAACAAAATTGCCCTTCGAATAAAGTGCTGTTTAAATACATTTGTTAGAAAGATTTCTTTGAAATACATCAAGTATTTTATCATTATTTACATTGTAAATATGTCTTATAAATGATTAAAAATTATTACTACAATGCTGGTCATCCAATATGCAACAACCTGAAGGGCAAATTATGTAAAATTTACACTATGGAAATCATGTGAAACTTACATCTTGAGTTTATTGGATACCATATGCAAATCAATAGCATTGCACCGCATACGCACATCACGGGTGACTTTAATGCCAGTTATCTTTTAACTATGCCTCGAAGAAGACATTGAATTTATTTCCAGCTAGTTTCTGAGCTCGCCCGCGGAAGAATAGTAGAAAATATAGGGATATCAGATTATTCTTTAGAAAAATAGGTAATTATGTAGGACGAAACTAAGCAACTGTGATACGCATCTGTAATCGCTAGATGCAGGAGGAATAGGCAGATCGACGGGACAGATTACCACCCTCGTTGTATCACTGCACGAGATGACAGGGACATCGCATGCATGGCAGTGATGGGTCGTTCACCTTCATCCAAGCCATAGCACAACAGATTCAGTCTGTAACGCATCATTCGGTGTCCGCTCGTACCATTCGACGTCGTTTGAAATTGAGTGAAATGTCAGTAAGCGACCATAGCTTCGTTTATCCTTGAATCAAAACCACAGGCGTTTGTGTCGCTAGTGATGCGAAGCATGACGTACATGGATAATGGATTGGAATATCATTGTCTTTAGTGATGAAACTAACTTTTGTCTGCAACACCACTATGATTTGAAATTAGAGATACGAGACTACTGTTGCTTTATTCATTGCCACACTAGTCATGAACCTGGTATCATGTTTTGGTGTGGTATTTGATTTCCCACCAGCATTACCCGCATACAAATTTTAGGTGTTGGAACTCATGGTCTTTTAATAACTTCAACGCTTGCCTTGCTAATCCATATTGCAACAGAATAATGCGTATCCATTCTTAAGTTCTTCGCTTGAGTTCTCAAGAGTTCTACTTTGCCTGTCAGATTCAATTGCTTCCTTGGCCTGCTTGTTCTCCTTATCCATCTAAAATTGAAAACGTGTGGCCCATGTTGCACAACAAGTGACAGCACCTGCTAGAGCACCGAATGGCAATGTGTGAAAACCAAATTAACTGCCCAAGGATATATCCAAAGTCTCTTAGTTTCTATAAAGTGGCATGTGGCAACAGTTATTGCTAACAAGGAAGTTACATTATTTATATTGATTTTGTTATCATTCACAAGAGATTTTAATTTCAACCATTTGATCTTTGTATACCGTGTTATCGGCCAAATAAATTGTGTTGTGGTATCTCTGGTCTTTCTTGATGTTAGTTATTGGCTAGCAGTAAAAATTAATATCATCATGAAAAATCAAGAATTATATGTCAGGGTTAGTACATAGCATAACTCCAAGAGCTAAATTTGATCCATAGTGGCAGAGCATTCAATTCTATCACATAGCAAACAATTCTAGTTCAACAGCATTGACCTGTTACTTAAAATTAAAACATGTCTTTTAGTACTAAAACTTTTTTTGTTAATAACAAACCAAACAAACATGCTGACCAGTCTAATTTATTGAACTTATAAAAACATATTAAATATTGTTCTATTTATTAAACAATGAAATGTAAACATACTAAAAAAATGTTTTGCCTAAAAGGACTGCACAAGTTTATATGTTGATGGTTTTACACTAGATTAATAAAAGGAATTGCTTTATTTTTTTTTATTTCTATATTCATATCTTTATCATCTCTGCTTATAGTAGGTTAATTGAAAGATTTTTAATTTTTTTTTGTATTGGCTAAGCAGATTTGAATTTAGTAAAACACGTTATATTTAAGAAATCATCAGTAGCAAAACTATTTCAGTGATCCATTTGACTGCCCAAAAATATAGCTGTGATTCTTCAAGAGCATTTGCAAATTATTTTCATTATTTTCTATATACTGTAGAGAATCTCATGAGAGAATTATTGAATGAAACCAAAAATCACATAAAATTACAGACATATAATGGTGCTGATATACAGTTTATCAGCACCATTTATAAAAATCCATAAAAATAAAATAATTAACCTAAATGATATAATGACATTTTGAAAAAATATTCTAAAATAATTTATTGCCCCAGTCCAATTTGCAATATATAAATATTTTATCTTAACTTTACAAGGCTGTGAACTGGACGTTTTTACTTCCTAAAAAAGACTTAAAACGATGCATTTTTTCTCTTTTTACATGTAATGGCTAATTGTATATGTTATGGTCATCAGAGGATAAGTTTGCTTTAAATTTTGCTTGAAATTGGTAAACAGTTTTAGTTTCTCTAAACAATTTACACCGCACAAAACAATTAAAGGATATTGCGGTTTTAGGTGGATCTTGTCGCTGGGAGACTTGTTAGCTGATTGATACATGATCGACAGACGTAGTAGGTTATATGAGAATAAATTACACATGCTTGACAGAAAAAATGCATTTCGTTGCGCATTTGTGTTAAAAAGGAAAAAAAAAAACACAATTTGTGCATATAAGAAAAAAAGAATAAGAAAAGGTGTTATCTTCAAAGGAAGTCATTTTAAGTACGGGGTATGGTTTCCACGGACGGCCAGCAACGTTGAACACCTTTGAGGCATGGAGTCAATGATGCTATTAATCACGAGTTGGGGTATTCTGTCCCATTCTTCCAGAAGATCTCTTTCCAGTTCCTGGAGAGTTTGTGGGAGTGGTTGGTGGCCAGCAAATCGTCTTCCTAGAACGTCTCAAACGTGCTCTATTGGATTCATGTCGGGAGAAATGCTGGCCATTCCATTCGCATGATTCCTTCATCGAAATGAAAATCCTTCACCAAGTTAGCATGATGTGCCCTGCAGTTATTGTCCACTAAAACGAAGTCATATCCGATTGCTGCAGCGTAAGGGACTACAATAGGTCTGAGAATCTCATCCCTATATTGGCAACCAGTCAGTGGTCCATCTCGAATAATATAGAGGTCTGTGCGCCCATCAATGGAGATACGACCATACACCAACACTCCCCCACCGCCAAATCAGACACTTTCGTGCACGAACGCAGGATTATTTCTACTGCCACGGTCCCTCTAGATGAAAATACGCCTATTATCAGGATGAACAGAAAAACGGGACTCGTTAGAAAAAAGAACATTGTTCCATTCATTTCTCCTCCAGTTTACATGCTCTGTTGCCCACTCCCTGTGGTAGCGTTGATGCCTTGATGTTAGTTTAACACATACCATCGGTCGGCGAGAAAATAGACCTACACCATGGAGCCGTTTTCGGACAGTCTAAGTTGAAACCGTATTGTCAGTAGCCGAGCGAAGGTGCTGTTGGAGAAGAGTATCGTTCATGTTTCGGTGTCTCCGAGCCATTAACATTAAATAACGATATTCATTGGGCATTGTTGCCAGTCTACGACCTTGCCCTGTTCTTTGGCCTGCACTTTCAGTCTCAAAAAAAAAAACGGTTCCAGTTCCTGGAAATCACACTTTGTGACACGACAATGGCTTGCGCTACTTCGGCTTGAGTTTGGCCCCCTTCTAACCTAACAACAACTCTCCAAGCTTCTGAATCGGTTAAATGACTTCACTGTGACGTCGTATTCATCGAAACAAAGCAGTCACTGAATGCCGATCATCCTTGTCTTAATTGTCTTTTATTCAGTTGAAAGTCAAATTTCATTCACTGCCGCTGAAGCGACGTTTTTGACGTCAATTTCAAAATTAGCATACTCCTTAGTTTGAAAATCAGAAAAATTTACTTTCGTGATTTTCTTCTTCCATTTTTGGCAAATATAATTTGGCTTATATCTTTATTTTGTATAAAACTTACGATATACTTTCTTGTTTTGAGCAATGTATTTACATTTTCTCTAGACAAGTCAACCGAGATTCGAAGCTTAAATATTCCTCAGCATATTCTCAAACATTTCGATTGGAAAGCAAAACATTGCTGAAGCAATGTCAGCTTTACTGAAAGAGAAAAGTATTGCTTAAAGTAAACTACATATATCAAGTGGAAAAGATTCCCTTATGAATCATACGATAGAATCAGGAAATTGTCCTGCGATAGAACAATCACTGTTCTCTTTTTTTATTTTAAAATATAAGAGGTGTAATAGCGATATTTTAAATATGTTATATCTTTTATAAATTTAATAAAGAATCAATATATCTTCTCCACCATATGTCTGGAGTCTGACGCAACGAGTTCTGAAAATTTCAGTCTACATATTAGGTAACAACCTGTTTTTGGGATGGTTTGGTCCTCCTTGGCTATCTTACAATTAAATCATTTTAATCTGCAAAAAAGAAATATATTTTAATGTATTTCAAAAGACTTAATTTTATAAAAAAAATCTTTTATTTGATGGCAGTGACTGAGCTCTCAGCCACATCATGAACTATAGCACAGCAAATTCTGTCTGTAACGCATCATCCAGTGTTTGCGTTTACAATTCGAAGCTGTTTACAGAATAATGGTCTGTCCGCAAAACGTCCATTGTTTCGTCATCTAACCTTGACGTAGAGCCACAGATTACTTCGCCCCAATGGTGTGATGAAAGGATATGGACGGCAGAATGGAAAGAAATTATCTTTACTGGCGAGTCATGTTTCTTTCTGTAGTACCACGATGATCACATTCGAGTCTGGAGACACCGTATGCTGAACAGTTGCGTTATGCACCGCCACAATGGTCCTTCACCGGGTATTATGGTATGGAGTGGCATTGGATACGATTCTCGCATTCCTCTAGTACGCATTACCGGTACTTTGAACATCCAAAACTACATTTCCGAGGTGTTGGAGCCAGTTGTCTTTCCTTATCTTCATGGCTTGTCCACAGCTATATATCAACAGGATAATGCACGACTATACCTGGCACGCATTGTCCAAGGGTTTCGTCAATCGCCAGATTGAATAACTCCCCTGGCCAATTCACTCTAAGGATCTTTCGCCGATAGAAAACATGTGGTCAATGGGTGCTCAACGATTGACAAAGATTGTATCCCCATATGTCACACCAGATCAACTTTGGCTGCTAGTGGAAGCTGCTTGGTCTGCTGTACCCCAAGAACATATCTAAAGCCTCTTTGAATCAATGCCGAGGCGTGTGGCAATGGTGATCTCCAACAAAGGCGGCTACTCTTGTTAATGATTTTGGCAAGAACCACACTTCACAGAAATCTATAAATTTAATCATTTGATACTTGGTCAACATGTTATCTACAAAATAGATTTTGTTGTGATATCTTTTGTCTTTCTTGGTGTTGCAATTTGGGTGGCCAGCAGTGTAAAAATCAAATAATCAATGAATGAATAAATTGAATACTATCCGTAATGAATTTTAAATAAATGCTAAGAAAATAGCGTTAAAAAAATTAGTTCTGGAAAAGAGCTGTTTTAACAAAAATATTGAGTCCAAAAGCAAAAGGGAAAATATAAAATTATCTGAAAAATCAAAACCAAATTTGAGTAAACGAACATTAAGTAATAACAGGCATGTAAATAATTGTTATTATTTCCTTAAACACATAAAAACTATCAACATGGAAAAATTTGTAAGGCTTGTTCTGTTAATAAAAAAATTTAAGAGATGAAATCAAAAGCTGAACAACTTCAAAATGTAAAAATAATGTAGTCATTCATAAAAATGTCAATATCTCTATAAAAATAATCAGAAGGGAAAAATTCTTTTTGGTTTAGTTAGCACTCAGTACATATATAATATTAGACTGAAAGTTCGATATTTTAGTAATGTTTTTGATAGAAAAAAGAAGCTTTCTACGAATTAGACACGAGCAAGCGTTTTTAGGTGATCCCGCACAATTCTGTTTCATGTGTGCTTTGTTCTTGTTAAAATAATTATTGTTTTTACGGTGTTTATATATTTTGTCTTAAATTGATCTTTTTATGAGCTGATTATATTTTATTTAAAATGGAGTTATGAAACTGAAACAGCTTTGAACATAAGTAAAGTAGGTAAGTTTTTAAATTAATATAAACAGAAAAAAAATATAAATCAAGAGAGATTTGAATTAGTACTCTCTTGGAATTAAAATCATAAGTGACATATGTTTAATGCGTCCCTATTTCACGAAATACATAATCTGCAAATTAATCATATGGTATCGAATTCAGAAAATTATTTCACTTAAGCAAAATTTTTAACAACAAACCCTGATTAATGATAACATTCAATTAAACACCAATCCCAGTTAAGCACACATAAGGAAATGGTTAGATTTTAATTTAGCTTATATCTTGTAATGTGAAGTCTGATAATGAAATTCTTTCTTGTGCTTGAACACGGTTAATTAATTTTGCTGGCGATGATTATAAATAAATACATCCTAAATAATATTAGTCGATTTTGAGCATTTCCATAATACCAAACTTATCGGAAATCTAAAAGAAATTCCTTCATGTATATCCGGTTTTACAACATTAAATTTTACACTGTGAACACATATTATACACTTTATTTTGTCAAAACTTTATTATGGGAAATATTATTTGGGACATCTTATGCCATCAATATTCTTCTCAACCGGAAGTTCCGATTTCAAACATGCTTAAAAGAGGTAACACATTATTTTAAATTTCCTAAAACATGCAATTTTTTTAGAATAGTTCAAAGTCAAAAAATGGAATTTTTTCTACTATTCTCTGGACATATAAATTTCCTCATTTTTTTAAAGTTTTTTCATGCATTATTATGAGGAGTAAAAACATTTATGACTGTTTATAACCTATTTTTCGTTCAAATTATACGCCAAATGATTAGCATGCAGATATTACTCAGTAGATGTTATTAGTTTATACTAATATATGCATTACACGAAAAATCAAATTTATAATTATCTGTGAAACAGAAGAACTAAGTTATTTCTTAAAAAATTTTTTTAAAATAAATGAAAGGCAATTTGTTTTCCGTCAATTTTACCTTAAGGTTTGCTTGATATGTATTTTCCAATAAGTAGCATTCATTATTTATTAGATTTAGGAAAGTAATTTATGATGGTAGTGTAAGAAGTTAACTTTATATCGTAGAATGTAGGTAAAAATGGCTGACACACTTGAAAAAATCTTGAATGTTTTTCAGCACTCAAAGAGTCTCAAATTTGTCTCAATCATTTTTTATTTTAAATAAATCGGTATTTAAGATTCGAGTTTGAGTTTTGATTTCGTTTCATCTAATCTTTTATTATTGTAAGATAGCTTGAATTTTAAGAAGATTAAAAATTCACTCTTTTCAATGAAATTCACTCTATACTTTTACGAATGTAACATATTGAAAAAAAAGAGCATATAAAAATTTATTTACATAAATTTTATAGTAATGCATTTCGACAAGCTTTTAAGATAAGGTACTACCTCATTAATTATGAGAACTGGAGCTACGTATTTGATAGTTGAAAAAATGCCCTATCATTTACCATATCTATAACCATAAACTATTTCCAATCAAATAATAATACGGATCAAGTTCAACAATGATAATGAGTCTAGAAACACAATAAAACTTTTTGATACGGTTTCAGCAATGTCGCGTATGCAATTTTTCAGTTACAAATATTCCATTTGAAAAGGGCGTAGGAGCTTTGTTGGCGAAAACATTTTATTTAGAATAATAATTTATTTAAAAGAAGATTGTATTAACAATGAAGCAAATCTACTGTGGTATGTGGAGGAAAATTTTATTAAAGAAAATTAAAGCTTTAATTTTTAACTGAAAGAAATTATCATTAACATGAAACTTTTTGTATGTAATTGTATTACTAAGTAAAGCGAAACATTTGTCTTCGTAAAAGTTAACGAATATGAAGAAAGTTTTAATAAAATTATATATATATATGTGTGTGTGATTAAAAATTTAATTTATAATTATGACTTAAAAATTTGTAGTCAGTAAGATGAAAAATTAGCATTCGAATTTAAGCCTGCAATTTTTGTGTCTACGCAGAATAAAGAAAATCACTATCTTAATTTACAAAATATTAATAAGAAATAAATTTGAATTATTTTGGGGATATGACTTTAATGATGAAATCTAAAATAAACAAATGAATATAAGCAGAAATGTGGAATGGGAATAACTAACTTTAAGAGAAACCATTGAATGTATAAAAAGAAATTAATAGGCTTTTTAAAAATTAATAAAAATATCCCTCCAACATATTTACGTTAGTAAATATTGAGCATTGATACATATTTTGATACTTTCAAGTTTATTGTTGTTGACAAATCAAACTTTTGGGATAATTTTGATTTTCAGAATTTATTCGATATTCGTACCATATTTTTATTTTATTTATTATTATTTTTTAATTTATTTTACTGGGAATTCAGATGAATCTTTAATTCGCTATTTTATCATTAATCTATTGTGTAAAAATGTTACAGTTGATATTCAAAAGATTAATTTTACTATAAGCATTGTGATATTTTCATTCTAGTTGAAAAATATAAATTTTATAAGTTAGATAAAAAAAAATCATTATGAATATTAAAAGAACACATAGAAAATATAAATCCATCAAAATATACGAAGAACTTCAGAAACACTACACTAATCACATTTTTTTTTTACTTTTAATTTTCCATTTAATATAGAGGGTCTAGCTTCTATGCTTTGGCGATTTTTCCATAACAGCTGGATGTAGGAAATAATATAATCAATCATAGTCCCCCAGCCTTCTGGATGGAGGGGCAACCCTGCAGTCAATGGTAAATCTCCCCTCTATGCGGACCGTTAGGGGCCCAAACAATAATCGCACGTGCCCTATTGCAGACGGGAAGATCTCAAAAAGCATAAGCAACCAAAACAAAATAAAAATGAATCCATCCCACCCCGCTCGCCAACTACAGACTAAGTGATACTTTGATATAACATGCGTGCACGCGTGGTCGAAAAAAAAAATTAACCCTTGAAGTCCCGAGGTTACTTTTTCGTCTGCCATCTGGTAAATACTGAATGGAAGTGAAAAGGGAAAGCGATCGTTGATTGGTTAACGTCGGAAAAACAGCAGACAGTTGATGTCTTGGTCTGTTGAGTAAGGAAATGGTTTGAAATTCTTTGCGGAAATTAGTGAACTTGTTAGCTCATTTACTTTTGTTACAATATCCTTGTTTAGGCAGCAAAATAATTTATTGAAAAATATGAATAGTAATAACAAAGTACTATTTTGAGAGATATTTTTGTTTGCATCAAAATTGGCACTTTTCATTTCCATTTCGAACCTGAAATTTCATCTAAGTTTCTGATTGCTTTTTATTGGTTCTTTTTTAGTAGTCACATAAATTTTACTTAAAATGCAAAAAGTTACCTTTCTTAATAAAGACCAGTATAATAAATTTTCAAACAATGATGAAAAAAATTAATATCGAAATTGTATGATAAAGTCACATTAATAATTCATAGTAAAATGAATCCTGAATATCGAGCACTATCTTTAAAATATATAGTGTTTGATATTCAGAATTGTTTAATACAAGTGAGCAATATAATTTAAGTTTGTAAATAAGCATAAAAGGACGAAAAAGGACGTGAATAATTCAATTTTATTTTATGTAAATGATATTATGCACACAAATAAAAGTATGAAGCGTTTGTTTATAATTTATCTTTTCACATGTATTCAATACATTTTATACTTTGAAAAAAGTTCAAGAAACCGAAAATGCATATTAAGTTTTATAAATTAATATATAAATCAAATATCTCCTACTTTATTTAAATTAATTCATGAAATCATCAAATGATTCATCTAAGCTTATTTAAAATAAATTTCTATATATGTAAGCTAATATTACATATATTAAAATAATTTTAAGATAAATTTGTACAATTTTAAAGAAAATTATTAGTAATAAAACAATGTGCTGTGATATTGAATAGAGACAAACTTTGTGACAATAAATATGAAAGATGTAGCAATAAATAATTAATAATAATAATAATAACTTATAAATGAAATCATGTTGCAATGTAACTGTGTAAACATAAAAATGTTATTTTTGTATGTTTACACAGTTATACAAATTAGTTAACACAGAAGAAATAACTCTTTTTTTTCCGGAATTTTACGGCACTTAAATTGTGAGATAAATTAATTTGTTATAGATAGTATATACTCATTATTCAAATAGAATAAGACATCACTTTTTTTTAAAGAGAACTAAATACCTGAAAGAAGTTATTACAGTTAATTATCTTTAGCCAAATAAATACCTCTGTTAAAAATAATTGCTAAATTACATTTCACTTAAAATAATTGGTTAGCATTTTTATATATTTAACACCATGAAGAAATTCATGAAAATATTATAATTACATAAGCACAACAATTAGACAACTCAAGCATGTTTTCAGTGCCATTTTGAATACAATAAACTCTCGATTATCCATGAAATTGAGATGCATGTCTATCGCGGACAATCAACAAAATTGTTCTCTAATTCCGAATCTGTTCACAGCATACATCTTCAGAAAATCAGTTAAAGTTTTTCATTCGTTTATTTTTTGAAGTAATTTTTTTCTTGAGGTTTGCAATTTTATTTAACCATCACGATACCCTGTAAAGCGAATAATCCACTGACGGATAATCGGAAATCTGTGTTATATTACATTTAAACTCTCTGTGTGCAGTGACTTTTTACTTTACCCCTTTCAAATATGTTTTATCCTGAATTTTGCATTGAGATTTGTATAAGAACATTATCAAGAAAAAGATGTCAGCAAAGAAATTTTTTTTCTAAGATGCTGCATCTGTTATTGCTTACACTTCCGTACAATTTGAATCCCTGCTCTTGATTACTGTTTCATTTCTTTATCATTGACTTCCAATTTGGAAAGACTTTTCATTCCAAATATCATTGACTTTGGCATGTAATTATTCTGTGTCTTTATAAAATTTAATTAAGCTGCTTTTAATTTGCCCAATTTATTTATCATAACGATGGGATTACTTCCCACACTTATCAAGTTTTTTAATCGTTATATGAACATGATTTTAGATTTTAAAATAAATAAAAGAAAATTTTTAAACATTTAAAATTAAAATTTTCAGACATATTCCTTTAATTTTAACTGACTTGAATTTTAATTCTTGGTATTAAAGTAAATTTCCTTGGGAATGTCTTTTTCGCAAATAATTTTTGCTTTTTCAGTATTCTTGTATAAACTTATGGTCAGCAAATAAAATCATACTTACATTTCTAAGAATAATAAATATTCTAAGTGAAAAGAATATTGTTTTTTTTTATTTACAAAAGTCATATCAGGGCAAAAATTTCATTTCGAACTCTCTTTCCTTTGGATGCTTAACAGAATGATGAAGTCTTTAAGTATATCCGAACTTGTAGGGTTCTCTGTATATATTCCTCTCTCTAAACTGGAGAGTGGTATGCAAAAAATTCTCTCCATTCATACACTAAGAAAAATAAAATGCAAATAGTGATGAAGTAAAAAGGAATGTGTTATTCACAGATAAAAAATTCGAAACTTCAATTTGAGTTCAAGATGTTTCCGACTTCTGTTGGCTTTTGTTCCATAAGGAGACTTAGATTACAAGTAAACTTATGACATTTTCATAAGACCAAGTTTGTTCTTAGAAGGATGTGTGTGAAATCCTTATTTCCAACAATCTACTTTAAATTGTAAGTCTTGATAGAATTAAACCTGATGCTACCTTTGAACGATCAGCGAACCATTTAAGTTATAGCAATATAAATAGTTACTTTAGAAATTACAGCAATAAAACTAAGCCCAAATGAAATATATATATATATATACTAATTCATTTCACTTTTTAAAATCTCTTTTTAAAACTGAATAAATCTTTTTCCAAATTTTTATATTGGCTATTTTTTTTTCTCTTCTCAGAAATATAATGCAGAATTTTCTACATATTCCTGGAAATATATATATTGTGCTGCAATACTCCATTTCTTCGAATTAAAACAAAGCAATAGATAAATAATTTCATTTTTTAATGTGTGTTCTAATTCCTAATCATCTCATTTTAATTATAATTATCATTATTTTTCTCATTTTACTTATAATCTTATATTTCTAATATAAGTAATGTCTAATTCCTGTTTTTCATGTAATCAGGAAAAAAGACAACCTTTAATATTATAATAATTTCCTTAATATAACTATTTTATTTTTATATAAAATAAATGAAGATAAAGGGTGGGTAAGCTTTGCTATGTCATTTTTTATTTGTTTCACCATCTTATTTAATGACTATCAGGGAATAAGCAGGTATTTTTTAGGTTCGTGGATCATAAAAATTATCATCGGTGATCATCCTAAAATGTGTTAGCTTTTTACAAATCGATCCCTTTAATACCCGTCCCTGATAGAGATGACTATGCTTAAAAATATTCATTTTAATTGTGATGGGAGAGGAATGTCAAAAATTACATAAATAAATGATAAAAACGTATATAATTAATGTAAAGAAAAATGTATTTTTATACCTATGATAGTAAATTATATTATTTATTTATTATTATTTGATTTCCCATAATCAAAAACTTAAAAAAACAAATAATGCACGAACTCTATGATATAATTTACATACAATAAATATACTAATAACTTTACAAATACTTATATTTAACCAAGGTATAAACATCACACAGTATTTACATCCATTATTTTTATATGATTCATTAACATAAATATTTTATCACAAAAATTTTCACTTCCGTTTATTAATCTATAATATATTGATTTGCTAGTCATTATTATAGCTAACAAAATCGTTTTTATATTAATCTACATTTTTCATATCCAAAAATAGATAAATTACGGAAATATTTCTAAATTCACCCAAACTGAAAAGTGTAAATAAAATCAATAATAACAAACAATTACGAATCACATGAACATTGTCTATCAATGATTGTTATCTTAAAAATTTCCTTTTCATAAGAAATTGGAATTTTAACGCTAATAATCTTAAAATACAATTTATTATTGAAAATTTAACAAATAAATGAAAAAACAAATCTATTCATCAAAGCAAAACGAAATTGTATATGGATTGGCACACACGTAAATGTTGCATATGCCAAACATACCTAATGACTGAAGGTGCTACTCAAAAGATATTCAAGCACAGAATCAGGTTAATATGAATGCGATTAACTAATTTCAGAGATTCTTTTGCAATATATGGTGGCACTCGATCCATTCAAAACAGTCATCAGCGAAACAGCAACCAAAATGATATGCAATAATAGCATGTATGCACAATATCTCAACACTATCTTCTTAAGAAATGGGTATTTTATCATGCAACACTTGTTGCAGTCATAATGCGATTTCCATAGTTTTGTCACTAATCATGATGACCTCCATGCATCCAGAATAAGTTTCCGATTTCATTTTATATGAGGTACTCAATTTTTACGAAGCATATAAAGCTTTATACACTTTAAAACTGTTTGCTTTTAACAAAATTGCATTGAAATCTGTGTTATAGAAATCCACTGAAAAATAAAATTTCTTCAAAAATTAGGTGAGGAAGCCGAGAATTTAAGCTAAAACTATTTTATGCAGATGCTTCAACCAAAAGTTTTGAAAATTCTTTCAAAAACTATATCAAAGGATTGTCTTGACACATTGCAAGTGTATGTAAAGTGAAAAGAAACGCTCGTTTCCTATATAAATTCAAATTAAATTTATTGTATATGTAGTGGAATATTCTCTCTTAAGGTTAATTCTTTCCTAAAGTAATATACTTATTGTGAGCTGCTTTTATTCTCTTCATTTAAATAATGGCGGTACAAAAGTCTATCTTCATTTTAGCAGATACAAGGTTAATTTGTAACTGAGATAGGGAAAAAAATTTGCTGCGTTTAAATTATGGCACTGAAAAGTAATCTACATTTTAACAGATATGAGATTAATTTGGAATTGTGGTAAAAAAAAATTTCCAAGATTTTGTGAGAATTTTTTTAACGAAATTTATGATGTCAAAACCTGATAATTTTCGGATCATCTCTTTCACTTCTATCCCTACATTTATTCCTTCAAAATAAGGAGTAAATTAAATGTAACAATATCTACCAATATTTAAAAGTAAGTTGAAGTATCAAATACTTGAGTTTATGAAAAAGTTACACTGATAATGAAATCTTGGAAAAGAAAGTAGATATAATTGTTAGGGGATATAGAAGTGGAGAATTTGAGATTAGAAATGGAAAATTTAAATTAGAGAATTTGAGATTTGGAATGGAAAATTTAAAACTGGACTATGATATATTTATCAAATAACTTGTATAAAATCAGTATCAATATTTAGGAGTCTAATTGCTATCCATTCAATCGTATACTATGTGTCTTGGTAGAAAGAGCATGGATATTTTATGAAGTCCTACGACAGACTGTCTGAAATCTGTGATGTACTTATCCGAAATTTTGAGCAATGATTGAAATGTTGAAGAATTTCTTAGGTGGTTCTTTTTTAATGGAAATATTTAACCTTTTCTAAAAAAAACTGTTTGAATTCAAAACAAAATTGCACGAAAATTCCTTTTTTACATCAATAAATAGTTTAGTGTGCTGAACATAAATAAATAAAAATTAAATTTTCTCGTGGTTGGCAACTAGAACTATTTGTGAGGGGGCGCTGGATAATTCATCATGAGGAGAACTCATGAAGTGAAAACAAGGGGACAGCCAGGAACCGGTTTTTGGGCTGGAGCAAGCGGAAGCCTGTGGAAAGATGGAGAAGGGTTCGAGACGCCTGAGTTGCCTGGGGAGAGAATCCTGACAAGTGACTGAACGTGACAAGGTCAGCGCCGAAGCTGAGAGAGAACCTGGTATAGTTGCGAACGAGGATAGACGATAAATCCCACTGGAGCTGAGACATATTGATATTTTCACGAGGTGGTAAAAAACAAAGAAAGGAAACACGATGGTGGTACAGTTCGTCTGAAGGATTTATTGGAAAAAATAGCCCTGTCTAACAAGTTCCAGGGTTCCTGGTTGTCCGGTCCAGTAGTAAGCTTAACAGCATCCCACGGGGATTATCCATGCGTCTCCAGAAAAGTAATTACCATAGATTAATTCAGAATATCATACATAGCATAAACAACATGGCCAAGTTCAATTCAAGGTCGATATTATAATTATTAGTAATATTTAATACACTAATTATTAAATCACAATTGTACTCAAAAAATGAAAGTAAAAGCCTTTTACAATACTAACTATATTACAAGAAAAAATGTCCCGAGTTACTTACGAGGTAATTACTTTTGTGGAGACGCATGGGTAATCCACGTGGGATGCTGTTACGCTTACTCCTGGACCGGACAACCAGGAACCCTGGAACTTGTTAGCGACTTGCGTCTCGAACCCTTCTCCATCTTTCCACAGGCTTCCGCTTGCTCCAGCCCAAAAACCGATTCCTGGCTGTCCCCTTGTTTTCACTTCATGAGTTCTCCTCATGATGAATTATCCAGCGTCCCCTCACAAATAGTTCTAGTTGCCAACCACAAGAAAATTTAATTTTTATTCATTTGTGTTCAGCACAATAGTTTGGATGCATAGTGAAAAAAACTTGGAGTGGAAATTTGACAAAAATATATATAAACACGTTCTTTGATTGTCCTTAGAAATTAATATGTTATTAACTTGTTAGCTGTTTTGTTACATCGTTTGGTAAACTTTTATATTTGATTTTGTATGCTATAGATGGTGTAAAATAACATAATTTAAGTCTATTGAATTTGAAAACAAATAAAAATAATAATAAACATTATATCCGGAAATTTTAAATATAGTTCCAAAATTTTATAATGATAAATGTTAATTTAATAATAATTTTCGATTTATAAACATCGCCTCAGGATTTATAACTAAACTTAATCCATTTATCTTAGTAAGTTTTATGTCACCTTCTAATTATTTACCTGAAATTCATGCTATGTGAGAATTGTTTTCAAAGACCCTCATAAACAGAAAGGAAAATGTCTCCGAAGAGCTTTCTTATGGAGTTTTTTGCCGAAAATATTTCAATTGAGCAGCACTGAAAAATAGAAACAAATAATGAAACCTGCAATTCATACTAATAATAATGCTGCCATCTATTTAGTTTTATAGAAACTAAATAAAAGATATAAAATTATCAATTCTTGCCATAAATAAAATAATAACGCAAAATAAAATTTATAAAGTATTAAAAAATAAACTTATAATAATATAAATGTGTATTATATTACTTAATTATTATTTAAGTATTAAACTTCACTTTTGAGTGATTAATTGTAAAAATAATCAATCACTTAAATTGAATCTACGATAATTTTATTTATATTGTAAAATAAAAATAGGAAACATTAATATTTTTTTAATGTGTTCAGTTTTTCTGATGAACCATCATCAATATGAATGATTCCTAAATAAGTTATTTCATTCATGTATTCGTACAATTCTTATACTGATTTAAAATGCTGCACCGAACTAGGAAAAAAAGAAAAACCCACAAAGTTTAATGATTACAAAATTCGTTACTAGATGGCGCTATTATTTTAATTACATTAGTGTATTCTAAAGTATTGAATTTTCCACGAATTAATTTTTATTAACAGGGTTTATATATATACATCATTAGAAATATATGAGCCTAGGTTTATCCATAATAAATATTTTAATAATGAATGTAACAAAACTATTATAAATATAAAAGAATTTCTTTTTCCACATAAAAAAAAAAAAAAAAAAAAAAAAAAAAAAATTCAGTATGCTTGAGATTTAAAGAAGGTTGTAATTTGTTTCGGTATTCAATAATTATATGTTTAACAAATCTTTATTTATATAATTTTTTTAAATGCCACTCCTTATAACTCGTTTAAGTTTTTTATGATTCTAATTGTATTTTTCATGGATAAGGAAAATAAGTTGTTTGTTTAAGAAGGCCCTTTTCAATCTAAAATGGAAAAAAAAAAAAAAAAATGCTACACTTAACAAATATGCAATTTATATAACTGCATTTTATTCAAACGTTGTGAGGAGCTATTGTTTTTCTTTCAAAAAAATCACCATGGTACCTGAGAAATATGAAATAGAGAGTATTTAATTGTCGTAAAAATAAATTTCTAAGATAAGAAAATTGTGCTGAGAGAAAGAAAAAGGCGAACATTCTTAAATTTATTCTAAATATTAGAAGATATATTAATTTGAAAAATGTCTACACTCTCTGTGTTACATTTGAGAGTAGCAAAAAATGTGTTCTTTAAGAACAAAATTTTTTCCAATGACTCACACTAAAAATAAGATGGTTGGAGTTATTTTTTAAATTGAGAATAGCTTTTATTATTTTTACTGGAAAATACCTTCCTTTACATTGGATCATGTCTTTGATGAATCAGCGGTGAACTGGCAATTGTCAAATTAAATTTTAATATTTAATTATTGTTAAAAACAATTAATAACTAAAATTTTTGCGTTGTACCTGAAGCACTTTTCTGAACAAAATAATGTATCTTGCATATCTTATATGTCATAAATGAAAAATTGTAAGGACCAGAAAAGAAAGTAAAATAGTGATGAAACCCGAATAATATTTATGCGTATTGTAATATAGCTTTACAAAGTAGGCATTAATGTATATTTAAATTAAATATATCTTTAAGTGTGAAAATTAAATGATCACAATTTAATGAGTTACTTCTTAAGTCGAAACAAAACTAGTAAAAAATATAGCCACTATTAAGCCTTTCAACGAACTCAATCCTTATAGGATTGATTATATATTTACTGATATATTTATTAAGTTTTCTGTTTTGCGCATTGTAATTATCTATATAATGATTATTAAAATAAACTACTTTTTAAAACTCGTGTCAAATTGAGATCCATCAAAAATGAAAAAATTTACCGAATTTTCTTACGGTGCATTAAAAGTTTTCTATTTTTTAAAGCTATAAAATTGATAGTAATTTTTGAAAAGTAAGAAATAATATGTAAATAATTTATTTTATAACATTTTTAGCATCAAACGAACTGATATTTTTCTTTTAAATTTTGAAGCTATTTGTTTGTTTTATACAAGATTTACTTGATATGCTTTATTTATTGGAGTTACTATTTCGTAATATGCTCAATAGATGGGGCCGAAAATCCATTACATAAGTAAATAAAGAGTCGGTTACGTTAGTTAGGGTATATAATTCCAATAAAGTAAAATAAATGCTAGCTCAGCTATTTATAATATAAATAAATAAATATGAAATAAATAGTCTGATAATCTTAATTATTTTGCTAGTTTAATAGTACACAATTATTGTTTAAATGTACATAAAATGCCATAGCTTGTGCTAACCAATGATCTTGTCTTTTAAATATATGAAGGTAGGAATATACCTATACTTTTTCTGCGTAATTTCAGTATTAAGGTATTTATAGGCATGTGTGCTTGCGGTATGCATGCGTATCTATTTTGCATACTTCGTACTTTACTTCAAAAATAAGCGCGAAGATTAGAAATTTGCAAAAAGGAACTGCGAGAGTACAGAAAAAACTTCCGATAAGACATTATATTTGGCTTTCGTATTTAAAGGCATACATATCTGCTACTCATGAGATGATAGAATTAATATGAAGAGCATGAACAATAAGAATTAAGAAATTGCATGAAATACTGTAGCGTAAGCTATATTAAATTAGAGTTAAAACGTGAAATAGTTGAAAAAACTAAGAGACATCACATCTACCTACGATAGCGTCATTAGGAATGATCGAATAGTAATTCATTTTAATGAGAAATCTAGATTGCTCACATCAGTTTATACTAAACAATGATCATTAAAATAAACAAGCAATAATTTGGCTTAGAAGAAAATGCAGCTTCCACTTAACCTGCAAATTACAACGGTATAAATGACCAGTATACAGTCCAACAGATATTAGCTAGAGAAATCACTGGATACCATGTTTATCATGTCGTGGAAGTCTCTGTACATCTTCCGTTTCAAAGGCAATTTCTCTAATGGATAACATAACAACTGTCAACCATTTCTGTGCCATACCAGACCTGTAAAATAACAGATGTATGATTGATATATGGATGAAATTTCAACTAGCTGGAAAAAAGTTTATGACTATCATGTTTAGAAGGTCTGTGTGATTGGTCTACTGAAAAGATAATCTATATGCATAACAAAACCTGTCATCCATTTTGGTGTCATTAGAACTTAAAACAACAGATATGCGATTGAATATTCTATGATGAAAAAGTGTAAATTTAGTTTGGAAAAATGTTTTAGGCAGTATATATTTTCAGTGAGGGAGAAATACCTATATTCGAAAAGAAACAGTGGAACTCTAATCTGCAAAATATCCCTAGTGACCTCCATTTCTACAAAAGAATCATTCGAATCTATTACTGTGCTATATTATCAATGTTCTCGGGTCACATCTGCGGTATTTCCTGTATACCTACTTAGTGTCACCAGCTGCTGTTAACACCTATACAATCATAGGTTAAAAAGCAGAAATTTCATGGATCATAGAAATAATTGTAGAAATACCACAATGCGCTCTTAACAAGAATTTTACACTTTCAAATTAAAACAATTATGCAAATCATCTTTCATCTTTGGCTATAATTTTATCAATATCGTTCAAAGATTTTAAGTTGTTCCGTTAAAAAATGAAATTCATATGTATAAAGAGAATGAGGAAAATTATAATTAACAAATAATTAATTTTCAAACTCTATCTAATAAGTTGAAAGTAACTCTCGAATTCACCTGTGATAACTCTGGTGATGAAGTCTTTGAAAGAAACTCTCTTTCTCAATGTTTCTCAAAAATAGAGAAAAATTTAAAAAAAAAGAATAAAAGATATCTAAATTTGTTTTACGTAGGAAGGCATTGAAATTAAGTTATGTGTTTAAAAGTATACTTTAAGTTTATTTGGATTATTAATTACGTTTCAATTTATTTATAGAATTTAGCCAATACTGAACAGCTCATAATGACAATTTCGCGCATTTCTAACAAAATGCTGCAACAAAATAAACATTCTTTTTTATTTCTGTTTTTCTCAATTTCCACCAAAATATTTAGTTATTTTCAAACTCTTGATTTCTTGCGATATTGTTTTAAGTGATTTATAATGTGTTTCAACGTAACACAAAATAAAATATAAATTACACTGTTGAAGAGAAATTTTGCTACAAAGTGTCTCTGGATATTATTCCTGGTTAAATTTGCAAACTTTGTATTCTCTCTTTTTAAGATATGCAATTCAGTTCCAAATGCAGGACAAAGAGTGAAGAATCTAAATTGTGAAAACTTTCAATTTAGGAACTTTTAGCGTAGATATTAATAGTTGGAGGTTTTTCAAATAGATAAATGCTTTTCGTATACTTATAAAATATCACTCTATTAGTAGACATATGTGCTTAAAAAAAGATTTAATTTTGCAAAGTATTAAGCCAAAGAGTTTTAAAAAATTAATTTTAATTGGATCTTTAAAGCACAAGAAATTGTTATTGGACTTTGCCAAATATAACGTTTATAAGTACTTTATAAATTAAATTTAATTAAACTAGTGTTAAATGATAAGGAAATATTTAAATAAGTAATACTTAAGTGTGAGTGAGAAATCCCTTAAGAGTCTCAATTCAATTAGTGACTTTCATGTTTTCATGATAGTTTTGTATTATAATGAACAAGACTAGACTGCATTGTATGACATCCATTATCATGCATCAATTCATATAAGCAACTTTTTTGACCAAAGCATTTCATTATTTAAAAGTAAAAGTGCTTATAAGGATGATATGAGAACCACAAAAACTTAGCAACAGATTCAGTTAACTATAACAATGTGAACAATTCAAACTGAAATGCTTTTTCCCTGAACAATGAATTCGTTATACGAGGAGGCAACAGGAATTTTCTACTAGTCAAACTCATTGCTGAGACAAAGGAGAATTTATAGAAACTACTTTTTTGGTTGACGTACTGAAAAAATATGATCACAAGATGCCATATGTCCTCCAATCAGATTCAGTTTAAGTAAAGATATATAACAGGCGTCTATCTCTAATTTTACTTAAAATAGTAACAAAAATGCGCTAGTAAGAAGGGGTTGAGAATGTTTCATCTGAAAGTTCCACGCGAATACTAGGCAATAAATGTGGGAGAGAGTCCTTTTAATTTCTCTCAAGAAATTAATAAATGCTACCTAATTCCTGCACCATCCCATATTTAAATACCCACCTGCTTATTTCAAGAATTCGCTAAATGCAAATTTGAGACACCGATCGTTTGTGCAGCAGTGGTCTTGATGTGTCTGTTGACATGGATAAACACTCCCACAACCAAGAACAGCAATGATAGATAATTCGATTCCGCCCTTTTATTCTTCGTGTTAGATAGGATTGTTTTGTTTTCGCAGAAAGTTGACTTTCGTGAAATATAAATAGTGTAATATGGGTATATTTTTTGTGGTATAATAAAATTTTTATTGAAAATTTGCGAAATTTTTATTTACAATATCGTTTATAAAATTATATTTAATACAGAATATATTGAGTAAATTTAAACAATAATTAACGAGTCTTAATTCAACAATTCTATTATTCCACTTTAATAATCAGGGAAAAAATTAAATTGAAAGATCTCAAATTTTAGCTTAAAATAAAGGTAAACTTAATTGTTTAATTTTTGCCTTAAGTCTTAACGCAATGTGACAACATTTGAATTTGAATATCACTGACACTTTTCATGTATATTAAAAATAAATAAATCCTAAAAAGAT
The DNA here is from genome assembly GCA_026290005.1 of Latrodectus geometricus. Classification (NCBI taxonomy): domain Eukaryota; kingdom Metazoa; phylum Arthropoda; class Arachnida; order Araneae; family Theridiidae; genus Latrodectus; species Latrodectus geometricus. The sequence goes on from JAPDSC010042342.1 coordinate 653,986, forward strand.
AAATTATATTTGTACATGAATTGTCTTTATAAATATTTCTCAAATTGTCGATAGCAATCTTGGGGAATTTTTAGCAGGTTGTAAAAAATTCTTCAATTAATAATATCTTCTTAAATACAAAAGTGTCGCTTATCTGAAATTTGCCGTCTTAAAAATATTTCAATATTTTGTTATTTTTTTAATAAAATATGTTTCAGATATCCTTTGGTTTAATTAAATTCTTCGTTTCAATTGACAAACAAATTCTCTTACGAAATCCATTATTTGAGACTTATTTATAGAGATTCTGAATATTATTTCCTTCAAATTACGTATACAAAAATAATTAATTACTTGTATATTTCAAGTGTCATGGGAATTGTTAGATACTAATAGATAGAATAAGTTAGCGTGTTAGAATCCCAAATGAATTTCATCTTCGTTAAATACCATGCGGTCGACTATTTGAGATTCCCACCCTCCCTAAAAATATTTAAGGTTTCTGGGTGCTTATCCAAGTTTCCTCCTTTGGGACACATCTTTCGAAAGCCTTTTTGGGAATCCGCTATACGGTGTGACATTACTTGTTGTTGAAGCTTCAAACACCACTTTTTAATCATTCTTAGCTTTTATAGTTTAGTGCAGAGTAAGAAAATATTTGGAGTTGGAACCGATCAATCACTATGTGAGTAAGCAACAATCGCTTTCATTTTAATTCTCATGATTCATTTTTATCTCTAAAAATTTCTCACAAGTTTTTATTTGTTGAAGAGGAGTGAAACATGAAAACAGAAATGTAGTTATAGAAAGCTAATATTGTGTCTCTTTCTTATTACAAATCAGAGTGCATATCAGCATAATACAATGTTTAAATAATAAAAGAAACTCATAAAAAAGGCTCTTCAATAAAAAAAAATACGCCTTAAACGCGCAAGAAGTTAACACCTCGGGTATCAAGTTTTTCAAATAAATCGAGGGAGGAATATCTTTGAGAAATTATGTGCATTTCTCTCACTTTAACCGTACCTGAACAAACGATCATAATTAAAAGGCAAGTCACAAGCAGACATCGACTTTCAGGTGTACTACTTGGAAAAAGAAAGAAAATTACACTGTAAGAAGGAAAGGTTACAGACTCCATGATAAGTTTTAAAAAAATCACCACTTTTTCTTTTAAAAAACATCTGCGCATCCTAAAATTTTCTGGGGCCGTCAAACTACTTGAAGCTCTGTCAGCTTTTAAGATAATTTTTTTCTTTCATAAATATTGCTTCTGTCTAGTAATGAAGCATGCGAAGCAATTTATTTGCTTCACTTTTCCTCACTTACTTTTTCCCTTTTATCTTTTTCTTTCCGCTTGCTACTCGACAAGAAGTTCTTTGTCGTCTTTCTGACTTGGATGATTTTTTCTTTCCTTGTTCCTTTTTTACTTTAATAAATAATACATATTTATTTCGATGTCGAAGAGGTAAAGAAATAAATTCAGCAACCAGCGCTTCTGCCACCCACGAAGTTTATAGGAAAGCGGTTTGGTTTCCTTTTTCTAATAGAAGTTGCACAAAGAATCAGTGTAAGATTATGTGCTCATAAATAAAGGGTTATCTGTAACGTGATCGCTGTTTAACGCCATCTTATGAAATCAATGATACCAGAATTTTATCTAATGAAAGAATAGTTAAAGTTTGTTAATTATTTGAATTTATACTAACTGTCATCAGCTCTTTATCCTAATCTGCCACCGTTTTATCATTAAACTTTGAAAATCTGGAGCAAATAATGAGAGAACTATTTCTAGTTGTATATTATTTATTTAACATGGTGTCATGTTTGGAATTTCACACAAAAGTTTTGGGCTTCTAGTTTGTTATTTTATGAAATACATCGTTAAATATATATATATATATATATATATATATATATATATATATATATATATATATATAATAAAAATAAAGTTTTAAGTATGCATTTCATTTGGGAATTTTCAGCATAATATTTTCTATTCATTTCTATAATTTTTATTACTAATTTCATAGGTGTTTGGAATGAACTTTTCTTATGAAATCTCCATATATTATTGCAATTTGAAAAAAAAAA
>JAPDSC010042342.1:656161-668110 GCA_026290005.1 Latrodectus geometricus
TATATATATATAAAGGGGTCTAAAATTGGTATAGAGTTGTTGTTAATGACACTTCGCGACGCAGAGCCCGCCCACCACAGAGACTAGGCGATTGAAGTCAGCGAGTCATTTTTTAATAGAGCACCCACATTCGAAGGTGGAAGTACGACTTTTGGCTCATAGATGGCAGCACCACCTGAATCTTCTAATTTAGAGATTGAAACCAGTGAAGACCCAAAGCCTGGCTCCAACCACCTCCAGAGGTATTAATTTGTTATGGGAACAGGGAGGACATTGCAACCAGACGGATTTAACGTGCCCCAATCGCCATTAGTGAACAAGCCGGGATTCGAACTCACCACCTTTTGGTAACGAAAACGACGCCCTAACCAACCAGGCCACCTCGGCCCTCTGTATAGAGTAGAAGTCTGAAAACAAATGCTGGGATGCCTCCCTCATCATTTGCCAATGATTCAAATTTGAGATTGAACTGTCTTTGTAAATTACTTTGGTCATAGAAAAGGGCAGTTGGAGACAAACTAGATTAAAAAATTGAACTGTAGCAAATTTAAATAATGAAAGTTTACGACTTTTTTCCGATTGCTTTAGATTTTGCTACCGAAAGTAATGAGTTTCATCCTGATTTAGATAAATATCGCTTTAGTTTCCCGGTCTTTATCCATGTTAGACTAGTAAGGTAATTTACATGATATCCTCTAGAAGCACAAAAGGTAGAAAGCCAATTTTTTATCTTTTCTACAGTATTCAACATTAATATTAGCACCATAAATTATCAGCTGAATTAGGATATTTTTGGCATTTAATTCTAAATTAATATTATCGCTCTTTGTGTCAGAAGAAATAAGCAGCTAAAAATAAAACGCAATTGAAGAAACAAGCTAGAAATAAAAATATTGCTCCCATGTCACTTTTTTCAAGGCTTAAATTACTTGTTTCATTCCTCACAAATTCAGAAATACCTTGGAAGTCATTAATTTCGAATGTAACCACATGTAAACTTTCATAACTTCAGTTTCATCGCTCTTTCTTCATTATTTTACGCTCTTCCTGTAAAAGTAAACTAGAAATCCATTTGACAGATTATATAAAAGTTCATTTACTTTGAGCATTTACACACAAAAAAAAAAATCTCGTAAACTTATACAAAATAATCGCTGACGCGATCCCACCTAAACTTTTTCTGCTATTTTTTTTTTTTTTTTTTGACACGTTTTAACGGCAGTGGTCGTGAACTAGAAATTGTCTCTCATGTAATAAAGACAACTTTACGATTTAGTAGCTAATTTGTAACCATGAGCTACTAAGAGCACTAATTTGTATCTAAATTGCTATTTCTGCACACAATAAAGGTTTTCACCTTGAATCCTCCGGCGTGATTTTCTTGTGAACAAAAATTCTAACTGCTTCTGAAGTAAAAATAAAATGAAAGCTTATGTTTTGTGTTCTGAAATGATTTCACTTACTTCAAAAATTCAGAAAATCTTTAAAACTTTTTGATTCAGAAAACACACCCACCCACACACCCACCCACCCACCCACACACACACACACACACACACACACACACACACACACATATATATATATATATATATATATATAAATCAAAGCTAATTATATAAACGAACGTAGAGTGACAAATAAACCTTATTTAGATACATAATTTTTTCATTATTATTTTGATTAATTAATATATATTCTTATTATAATTTATTCTGATTAGATAATATATTTTTTCTTCGATAGCTGTTACTTCCGAATAAAATATAAACTTTCAATTTTATGATGAAACATGTTTATAGAATCAGCTGATGCTATATATACAAGCAGATATTATTTCAGAGCTTGTAAATAAAAAAAAAACACAGAAAAAAATCAAATATTTAAATACACTAACTCTGTGGCACGACAGCCTATCGAGGGGCCAAGGCCTACTGTGCCCATATCTGTCAATCTGACCAAGGACTCTATAGTACGAAGCATTTGTACCGCTTAGGTGGTCAGTCTAACGCGCAACAGCGAGTATTTTGTTCCCAAGCATTCTTGATACTCAGTTTGAAGGAATGAAAGTCTAAGCCGGAGGATAAAATCTCGGCGTTAGCAGCTCAAAATGCCTTCATTTAAATACACAATTCGCATAAATTTGTATAAAAAACTATAACATATAACAACAATTAAACTAAAATGAAAAAGATTAAACGCAAAACTCATGACTAACAAATATTGATAAGTGTGTTTTCAAAATTTCATACGCAAAAATGTATTGACACTTTCATGGCAATAAAGTATCACTTTAGAAATTAAAGTTTTATCCTAATTAAAATAGTTCATGCAATTTGTTGAAAAAATTATTTTTCTAGCTCTTTTTCATTGTCTATCGAAATTTTGCTGCTAATTTCAATTGATTTGTAATCTATTTGCATAAAAATATCTTTTCTGATAGTCCACCTAAAGAGAAAACCTTCTTGGAAAAACTTGATATCTTAAAAATCAATGTAAAAAAATTTTTTTTTTGAAATTTTGATTGTGTTTATGTAAATGTATTTTTGCAACATCGTAGAAAATCACTTTATAACTGTAGCTAAATGAATCATTTTCTGTGACTAGATTTTATAATTGCGTATATGCATTATTTCTGATAGTTAATGATTACGTTTTATATTTGTTTAGTTATAGTTGATAACACATATCGGAAGAAAATGTGAATTTAATTTATACTTAATAACACAGCTGTTTATTATTCACTCTTCCATGAACATTTTAAATTATTTTTCATACATTGTAAATAAATACGTTGGCTCTCCTTTGTATTCAAAGATAAATAAATAGATTTCTAAAAGCAATTAAAATCTGATTCGCTTTCTTACTTTCTAGGGTTAGTTAAGAAAATTATTCCGAGTTATTTTTTTATTCAAAAATGCTTTTATTTTTATACGAGAAAAAATTCAGTTATTTGTCTTTTGAAAAATTATATTTCCAAGAAAGCAGATTTCAATTGGTCCCTTGTTTTAAAAATTAATACTATGAATTGATACTTTAGAATTTTTGTATTTGCACAAGATAATTATAACAATATTCAAGAACAATGTGATAAAATAAAAATCGAATGTATTTTAATTTGAACATTGTATATTTACAAATAACTAATCTTCCAGGATTTTCAGCTTATGTGTTACCAACCATTAATCGTATTTTATTTGTCTTCGGATTAATTTTTGCTAAAATAAAATAATGATTATAAGACAAGATCTTTTAGCTATAATATTCTTTTATAATATTTATTATAGTCAGCCTTATAAGTATTAATTAACCTTCGATTTGCTAGAAGAAAAGAATTGGATTCTTATCGTATGTTAATTAGCTTGAATGACGAATGAATAAATAAACTTAATTTATTTGATTTATTTCATCTTGTTAATCCAAAAAAATTTGCATTAATTCATTGTAAATAAATACGTTGCTATCTTCTAGCAATTCGAAATCACGCTTTTTAAGGGACTTCTTTACGTAGTTACTTAAGACAATTTAGAAAACTTGTTTTTTCTGATTTTGTATTTATAAGAATTAAATACTAAAGAGTCTATTTTTTACAAAGTTTCCGTACTAAGAAAGCCATACTAAGAAAAGCAAATTTTTAATGCCATTTTTTCTAAATGAAATGAATGTTTTTAATGTCGGTATTGTTAGTTCATTTAACCATGCTTACTTTTCTATACAGTCAGTACAATTTCTAGGTTGAAATAAACCGAACAAAGGAAATAATGTTTTATTCTATTATTTTGGTTTCAATTACTAATAAATTATCAATTATTTAGTAAATTTTTTGAAGTAAGAAATTTTATTAGGAAAATGTTAAATAACAGACGAAAGTGAAAGAATTCTTCAAATAAAATAAATTCAATATCTATTCTAGCACTAAAACAAAAAGTAGTGCTAAACATTCCCTAATTTTTGCCTTTGCTTATTTTCAATAAAATGATAAAGGATGAAAATTTTTTAAAATTAATATTTACTTTCTCTATTTTAGTCATAAGTAAATACTTTTGAACTTATATACTAAAATATCTGCAACTTTTGTTTAAGTTATTTTATAAATCTTTAATACACTTCTAACGTTCTTTATAATAAATTTTTCATACAGAATCATGAAGTTATGTAACAGGAAAACAATTGCAGTCTCATATTTCTTCTTCTTCTTCTTCTCTTGAGCTTGTCATATGTGTGGCACCTCTGCATTGGTGCATTTTGTACCATGCTCCAAGCCCAATTTTTTCCTAGCTCCATTGTCTTGGGTCACCTACTTTGTTTATAAAGTCTGATAGGCCCTCAATGGAGTTTAGGTGTAACTCTTTAGGATATGGATTACCTAGAGTAGTGAATCTTGTAAGGGCAAGAGCATCACACTCATATAGGATATGATGAGCTGATTCTACCCCTGCATGGCATTTCCTACAAATTGGTTCTTGTTTAAAAAGACCCATTGTATGAAGGTGTTTCCTGAAATGATAGTGCCCAGTAATGAAGCTTACAATTGCTTGAATCTTCAATCTTGGGAGTCTAAGAATTTCAGATGCAATTTTCTCAGATGAGTTGAAAATCATGCTTTTTGCATGTTTCTGTCCAGGAGAGTCACGCCAAACTTTGTTCATCTCCTGTTTTTCCCATTTTTGAATGGCCTTCCTTGTAGTCTTCATGTTGATCCCACAAAAGGGTTCCATTCCTATTGGATTGAAAGAGGATCCCTGTTTTGCAAGTTCATCAGCTCTTTCATTACCTTCTATTCCTATATGCCCTGGCACCAAAATAAGAATGATTTTATTCCCATTTGCCAGTTCCTTAAGGAGATTTTTACATTCCATTACAATTTTTGATTTGACTTGGAATGAGTAAAGAGCCATCAATGCAGCTTGACTGTCGCTGAAAATAAGAGTACGCTTACCTTGGTAGCCCTTCTTTAAATTTATCTGCAGACAGTTGGTAATAGCAAGAACCTCCACCTGAAAGACAGTGGCATGTTCCCCAAGCCCTTTATAAAGACTGAATCTTGGTACCACGCCATAGACCCCCAGTCCTGAGAGGTTGTCTTTTTTGATCCATCAGTAAACCAGATAAGATCATTGCTTTTTATTTCAATCGTGCTGTTTTTCCATTCTTCCCTGGTAGGAAAAACTACCTGGAATGGTCTTTCAAACACGTATGTTCTTTTCATGCTGTCTGAAGGCATTTGGAGAGTTGGGTGGTTGATTTTTTTGGTAATAGTAGTATGACCTCCAGAAGAGGGCTTATCACACCACTGATTTTGCAATTTCATTCTATATGCAGTTATTCTGGCAGCGCTGCATATGAAGATATCTAGTGGAGTCAGGTCCAGAATTGCCTCTAGTGCTCTGGTAGGTGCTGTGGACATTACACCTGTGAAGTCTCATATTTACTCCAGTCAAGACAACATTTCTTAAAGTTTCTTGTAGGTCTAGTTTGTGGTACAGTTTCCTGTTATTAAGCTTTTTTTTTTTTTTAAATTATCAAATCTTGTGCAGTAATCTATAATTGTGAAATTAAAAAAATGAATCAAGAAATTAAGACTACTAAATATGACAATACAATAGTTAAAATAGTCTAAAAAATAATGAAAATAACAGCTGATAATAACTGCTGAACCTTAAACAAATATTACACCGAACTTTTTAAATTAACCTATATTAAATACGTTTAAACAAAATTTAATTATATGTTATCAAATGAATTTAATTAATTATTTTATACTAAATTCTGCAAATCACTTATTGACATCCATGGGTCACTACCATTTATAAGTTCGCGTATATTTTCGTTCTACAGTTGACAGCTTAAAAAAATCAAACGCATTTTAGATTTTTGTATTAGTTTGAAAAAAAATACACACAATTTTGATACAAGGGTATGATCTGACAAATATGACTAAGTAATGATATCTAATTTTTAAGATCTAATCACAATATAAATATTTAAGAAAGTGTTTTTGTTTTTGAATTTATCAATGTCTTGTATCTTGTTTTTTATTACTTCACTAGTTATTGGACTTTATGTTCTGCATTTTGTATTGTTGTTAATAATTATAATAAATCGAACTTCTGAATAATATTAAAAATTATCTTCTACAAAAAATTATAACAAATTATGACAAGGAAGACAAAAATTTAATCTTTATGTAAATACATGAACAAAAATTCCTTGTTTATAAACTTAATTTGTTGAAGTTTTAAGAACAATAAATAGTTATGATATTTTTCTAAAATTAATAAATTACCATAAGAAACTAAATTTTTTAATATAATTCATTCTGTATCAACTATATTTCATGCAAATGTCTTATTTTCATAATTGATACAAAAATGTGAACCAAATTCTTGGCGCACTTTAAGTGCTTTTTAGTTTTTTAAGAGCTTCTCTCTTTAGTCTTATCAATTATTTCAGAGGTGTTCTAGTATTTAAAGCCTTATTATGACAGACTGGTATAGATAAAAAATAGCCCTGCTAATAATGTTGATGTAAGCCCATCGAATGAAATGAAACTAAGAAAATTATGACCAAAGTTATTTGTTCCATTAATTACAAATTTTTAAATATTTGAAATGTTAACTACAGATCATAAAAGTATATCAATATATAAATACACCTAACACAGCAACAAGAACATAATAATTGCATAAATATTACTCAGAATTCATGTTTAATAATTTCATACATTATTAGCAATTAATGATTTATTAGCAAATATATATAAAGGTACTAGAGTCTAAATTACACATTTATTAGTATTTTAGATAAAAGCAATTATGCACCATGTAAGTGAAAACTATATCAATTAAAGCAAATTTTTATGGATTAACAAAATGAAATAACAATAAATCAAAGAAATTAAATTAATTTATTCATTCGTCATCCAAGCTAATACGATAAGTATCAAATTATTTTATGAAGAAAATGTCGTTAATAATAAGGTAGCTAACAATCAATAATAAAAATAGGACAATTCATTAAAATTACAAAATTGGATTTTAAGGGATTAGATATATTGTTTCGCATACAGTATAAGTATGTTTGTTCTATTATCAATAAATAGTTTAAAAAAATGCATATTAAATAAAAAAGCTGATGCTTGTAAAATGAAATAAGATCGGGAAAAAAATAAATAAAATTCATGTATTTAAAAATACATAAATGTTTTTTTTTTTTTTTTTTTTTAAGAGGAAAGGAAGAACTTAACATCAAGTTTTTAAATCATGTTTAATAAAGTAAATGATCACTTGAGAAATAGATGAACGCTTATTAAAATAATAATGAATGGATAACATAGGAAGCTTTCTGTGTGAAAGGGGTGCTCCACGATTTTATAAATTGACACATCAAGCCATTACTCTCTATTATAGCGAAAATAATTTCCTCTACCATTCTCTAATTACACTTATTACAACTTTCGTCATTTTTTCCAATTAAAACCCAATTAGTCTGCTAAAATCGAAATGACATTAATAAGGTATCAATGAAACTTTATCAATATTCCCTGGCCTTAGTATTAATTAATTTTTGTCATCTATTTCCAATAATTAGAAATATGACTCTGTACGTGTGTTTCACCTTCATCATTCAGATATAGTTTATCATTTGCTTCATTTATGAAATACAACTTCCAGTATAATTTTTCGAGTTCATTTTCTGGTTACCCCAGAACAATGTTATAAATTTTTTTCTTTGAAATATTTAATCTTATATGTAATGACCCTAGTTTTGCATTCATTAGATTTTCGCGAAACTTGTAAATATAGGCTTGCACAATTACTTTAAATCTTTAAGTTATAAAGTTTAAAAAGAGTTCTGATGTCAATAACCAATGGTGAAATTTATAGAAATTTTACAAAAAAAAATATAGGAATTTAATCGCAAATGGGTTTTTCTAAGTGGATGAAAGTCATAAAACTAACGAAAACCCATTTAATAAATAGTATTATTAAATTAAAAACGAACATTGGGAAATCAGACACATTTTAAAAGTTGGGATGTTAACATTCGGTATGAGTCTAAAAATTATTAAGAATAAAGCCAGTAAGGAAATTAAAACTAGTGAAGACTTGCAATACTTATAAAGATACTAAAAATCAACGAGATTAATAAAATTAATATGAATGTTGAAAATTAATGTATAGCCTGCTTCTTTTTAGAATTTTATCACCAGCTTACCAGGATTTATCCAGTAACCATAATTACGAGAAACGCTATTTAAATGTCACATTTAAAGTTCTAAAATTCTAGACTTTTAAACGCCTCTTTAAATAATACTTTAGTAATAAAAAATTGATTTAAAAAAAAAAAAAGCTTGACAGTGAAACGAAAAGAATCAGAGAATAAGTGAGGAAATGATGAAGCTAAAAAAATGTGCTGAGAACTGATATATAGAAAAATTGAAGCAATTAATGCTACACATACAGCCACAGCCTGATATATTTCCCCTGAGATTCGACCTGAAGAAAATTAGATAAGAGAAGAATAAAACCCTATACCACATAAGATAATCAATCAGTAAACAATAAAACTAAAATTACTGAGAATTAGAAAATTGGAAAATTTAAAAAATAAAAAACGTAAAATGTGTTATATTATAATGTGACATTATGAAATGGGAATTTCTGAAAAGATATTATCTAAATGTTAAAGATTCATAATATGTCTTCCAATTTTAAACAATGATCATCTAGAGTTAAATGATATGTATTATATGTATACATATAATATATATTATATATGTATGTATATAATATAAATTACAAATTAACTTAATAATACAATTAAAAAAACGACATTTTTATTTAAGTGTAGAGAAGGAAACAGAAAAATTACTATACCAGGAGAAAATTAAAAGTAGAAAAATGTATTCATAAATACTGCACAGAATGATCGAAACTACATTTATAGTCAATTTATAGTTAATTCCTATTCTTGAAGAAATATATTGCTATAAATAATAACTTCTCATGTTCAATAAATTTAAATTTATTTATGGAAGAAAAACCGAGTTAAAAACTATTTTTTAAGAACTTTCTTGCGAGATTAATTAAGACAAATATCTTAGTATTTCAAGATAAATTAATACCAAATTTTATAACAATCAATACACACACACACACACACACATATATATATATACATATATATATATATATATATATATATATATATATATATGATATATCAAAGAAAAAAATACCTGTCTAGTGTCTAGTGGTTAGCGTACCTGACTACAGATGGGTGGGACCTGGGTTCGAATCCTGGCTCGGGCATGGATGTACTTTCTCTCTCTCTCTTTGTTGTCTTTGTCCTTTCTTTGTGTGTGAATGGTTGCCTACCCTATAAACGGGTACCTATGGCATGTGTGTACTGAGGAAGTCGGACTCCACACCAAATATGGTTCAGTTGGAAAAGTGGAGCAGCGCACCCCATATTGCCAGCCTGGCTGGCACACGACAACATCAATATATATATATGATCTTTTATTTATAATGATTTATGAACTTTATCAGTAAGAGACATATTTGTTACATAATATCGCAATGTTTTGAGAAAAACAGAATGCGCATTTTTTTAAAATCCTACATTAAAGAAAAGATTAAAAATATCCTACGGTGAAGTTGCTTAAAAAGAAAAAAAAATTAGACTTTTCAGGTAATTAAGTTCAACCTCAGTGAAAAGAAACTATTTCTAGATCTTTTGTTCATGACGTTTTCACTTTTAGAAACAAAGAAATATGTGACACTTAAATGAAACTTTCTTCTCTCCTCCATAATCTTTTTTGTCATAACAATTAGGGTGAAGAATTCTAGGCCAACTAGAGTATTTGTTACAATTTTCCTTAAAAATAAGCTTAATAGCCTTTTTTTCATTAACGATTGTCAATACGTTACAAAAGACTCTAACATAAAAGTTACAATTGAAATAGCTGATTATATGATAGAAATAGAGTAAAAGCATGCTTCATAAAAATTTTGCTGTCATAAAATGGTATGAAGTGTGCCCTTATTTTTTAGTCCATGACTGGAAATATCATTTACAATGCAGAATTGTAAGGGCTGAGATAATTTTCATTTACAGTTAATTATAGTATTTAATTAGGAACTGAGTTTTCAGTAGGAGTTATGATCTGTTCATCAATGTGTTATTAATAGAAGTTATAATTTGTTCAGCAAGGAGTTATCATTTGTTCATCTGGATTAGTTATAAATTGTTCATTAGTGAAGTTATAAAATAAACTATTTATTATTGAAGTAAAAATTATAAGAAAATACAAAAAAACTTTCAAAACACATCAGAACAACTATTGTATCGGTTAATATCCTTGCCAGTCTACAAGAACTTCAGTAAGAGACAGTAGACGGAAGCAAGAAAGTAATCCGCAATTGTTGGTGAATATATTTATCATTTTTATGTTGACAAAAATAAAATATTACATAACTTCTTTCACACGTTGGTACACATAACATTCCAATCCATATTTGTTAATATACCAAGGAAATTTCGCCGTATAATTAAGGCAAAGTTTCGTTTTCTTCCTTTTTTTCAATGAACCTGAGTTCAAATCCTAGAAGAAATAGAATAGTCGAGTTATTGTTCTAAGCTCACTTTTTGTGTATTATGGATGATTGAACAGGTTTAAGTGGATAATACCAAATCATTACAAACATCCATGCACTTAGTGGGGAAACAAACCCATAAAAAGTTAAAACCAAAGAGCTGAATTTTTCACTTCCAGATTAGAAATATTGATTGATGACCTCTAATCATGTTGTTAATCTACTCATGTTTTAACTAAACGGAAAATAGTCATCTGTTTGGTATTTACAAATCGTTGCAAATGTTTTCTTTTTTCCTTGACACCCATTCAAACAGCTGGTTAAATTTTCATTTGTTTAACCACTAAGTAATGCATTAGATTAAGTTAATGCACTCAATATATTTTATATTACTTGCTTGAAATTTCTTATATAAATGAAGGCAAACTCACTATAAAATGACATAAATAAGTAAGCATAAGTTTCATTATTAAAATTTGATTAAATCATGTTGAGAAATAAGCTTTTTAGTAACATAAGCAGTGAACATACGTATACGCGTAGCCAGCTGGACTTTAGTGTCAATTTAAGCAAAAATTGAAAAAGTTTGTTTTTTTACGAGCATAATACTGAAACTGTTTCTTTGGCCTTAAATATTTCTCAACAACTTCAGTTTAGGTGTAAAATCTCTGATTTTTCAAAGAAACTCAATTAAAAATTTTTACAAAACAATTGAACAAAAGTTTTCATCATGTCGTATCTTCCTTCAATTTTTTTCATGCCGACACTGGTCTAGGCATTTCTTCAGTAGTTGACAATTATTTTATCAGGAATAGAAATAAAAGAAAATAAAAAACAGTAATTTATCACAGAAATCTTCAAAACAAAATAAAAATATAAATGGAAAAATAATTACAAAATAAGACTTTTAAAACAGAAAAGTTTTCATTCACAACAAAGCGAATCATTCAGAAAACCCAAGGAAGACACATTTAGAATATTATTTATGTACACAAACATACATGCACATATTAAACTTACATCATATACATCAATTATATTTTTAATTATAATTTAATATTAGTTTCATTTATAATTCTAATGGATACAATTAACATTACACAACGCAAATATATATAAAATTTAAAACACAATTTACTGAATATCGATAATACTCTACACATGCTGATGTTGAACCGAAATTTAAGAACATTAAGAAACATGAAAAAATATGTCGGTAATTGTAGATAAATTTTGAAGGAAGTTTAGGAAAACAAGGATATATTGATCAGATTTGAAATTTTTCAAAATTCGACTACAACAAAAGTTACCGCAATTTCTTCATCAAAAATTATTCTTACATAATGCT